>CAJNOI010000751.1:0-27450 GCA_905250115.1 Adineta steineri
GGAGATTATAATATCGAAATTCTAAAAGTTGCTCTTAGAAATGTATTTAATATTGAATTTATACAAATTGATGCATTAGAAAGAAATACGACGTCTGTACAAAGTCTAATTCTATCTAATATTCACAATGTTCAAGCATTAATTATTCAACAAAATAATCATTATTATTGTTTACGTCGTTTTCGATTGACAAAAGATTATTTTTTCAAAATAGATTCCAAGTTTCCATTATATCATGAACCTATTCATCGTGGACATATACTGAACTTTCTTCGTGCTCTTCTAGCAAATCACTCAAACATCTACGTACTTGTGCATTATACTTCGGATCATGCTGATGATCAACTTTCTATAGATAATATCGAAACAAGACTATGGCCATTGCCAGATGCACCAGCTGATCTAGAGTGTTTACTTGATTTACATCAAACTCAATAAATGATAGGGATAAACGCCACTAATTTAATCGTATATAAAAAAGAACAAAGAAATTACCAATTAAATGCTTTATTTAAAATTCTGAAACAACAAGTAACGCTCGTCTGCGGACTCGCTCAGCTCTTCCTCGTAGAAATCGTATTCTACAATACTAAACTTTTTCCTTATACAGTTTGGAAAAATTAACACCAGATTTGTGTTCTTCCACCCCACTTACCCTTCGGTCAACCCTTATGAAATTTTTTTTTTATAAAAATTGGTTCTCTCACTAAAAAAGTGATCCACAAAATTATTTTATAAAACTGACATCAGATTCGAAGTCTCCGCATCGAAATGCCCCAAAAATGCCTTTTCTAAAAAATCGATTCTTGAACTACCCTCTGGTAAAACTTTCTTGGAACTATCGTTAAGATTAATAATATTAATCAATTATTAATTGATTTTTAACTAAAATTAACCTCACATTCGAATTCTTGGCACTCGCTTACCCTTCGATCAAACTTTTTCAAAAATTAATAATATCAATTATTAATTGATTATTAACTAATTAATTTTAATAAATCAATGTCAGATTCGGATTCTCCATACTCGATTACCTTTTAGTCCAACTTTTCCGAAAATACTTCAAAAATTAATATTATCAATTATTAACTAATTATTAATTGATTGTTATCTAAAAATAACCTCAGATTCGGATTCTTCACACTCGATTACCCTTCGGTGAAACTTTACTCGAACATATAACAATACTAATTATTAACTGATTATTAACTAGTTAATTTTAATAAACTAACCTCAGATTCAAGTTCCCCGCCCTCGATTACCCCCCAATCAAAGTTTTTCGGAAGTATCTGAAAAATTAAATTTCAATGTTTTTTTGACCCTGCAAACATACAAGCAAGCAATCGGTCAGACAATTTATGTTTACTGGACTCTTCTCTACGAGAAAGAGAAAAAGAAATTGTAATAGTTCATTTGCTTTTTATTTAATTATTCGAATATAATTATATGATATTCATAATCATAATAGATAACAAAACAATTCTAAAAAATAAAATAACATTATGATGGAGAAACATCTAAAGTCATATCTCTTACATATTTATTAACGATGTTCTAATTCTTTCAACTTTGAGTGTAATATTAAAATTATTTTATTCAGTTGTGATGTTCATTTTCTATGATCTGAAAACTCATAACTTAATTCATGAAATTAAAGATAAAGTATTGCTTACATTATTCAAATAATTGATCATGAAATTAAAAATACGAAAATAGTAATGATGCTGTATATGTATTTTATCAGAAGCTAATTGATAAGCTCTTAAACGAAAATTTATAACATTAAAATTCATTCGATATGATAATTGATATAAGCGATTATTATACAATTGTATGTTCGATGTTAATTTAATTTTATTCCAAAATTTACTAGTAGTTTTCAAACAAGGAAAACATAATGGTATAATAATACGTTGACGTGGATTAAATTGAGGATATACTTGTCGGAGAAAAAAAATAATTTCTTCAATTTGAGAAATAATTGTAGATGCTCGAAAAATTCTAATTGAATTAGTTCCAAGCAACAATAAAACTCCATCAACTTGAGATAACAAAAGTTGAATTTCAGATGTAAATAATAAATCAAATAATGAAAGGTTTTTTTTATCATAATCTTTAAATTTTAAACCTGAAATAGACTTGGTGATTAACGAATATGATGATGTTGAAAAATTTGAGGGCATCTGTCGAACATGACTGTCACCTAATACAAGGAATTTCAATGAAAAGATAGAATAAATATTCTATCTTAGTATAAATTTTTTTTATAATTGATTTCAAGTAATAGTAAAATTATGCGCGCAAAACAAAGAAATAAATAAAATTGAATATTTATTCGATTAAAAAAGTATCCAATACAGCTATAGCCAATCGAGGAGTAGCGTGTATAAATTATATTCTCTGATTATATTAGTTCATTAGTTGATATTAGTCGTACTTCGATGTAGATATAACATCAAAAAATTATTTAGTTAAAAAAAATGTTATATATCATACTTACACAGCATGAGATAATCACATTTTTTTATTTACATTTAATGTGTAAATAAAAGCAAAATAACTTTACAGAAATTAAAACACTTCGTTCATAGATTATACAATCCATATCGATCGTATCGTACTTAAAATATCAGATAATAACATCATTCTATTAATCTTCATAATTTATTCAAATTCTAGATAATCTATATATTTTTAATGAAAAAATTTTTTGTTTCAAAAATAAACGTAGATACTACTGTTATCATCATGAATCAACTCCACATCTATCTATAGATGTAAAAAAATAGATCAAAAAATAACAGCATAGAATATAACAATCATTGAATTTAAAAATAAATTGCTCAAAAATAGCAAATTATTAATTTATGCACTATAAAATTTAATGCATTTGGTTTTATACGATACGAAATTATCATTAATGCCATAGTTAATTAACTGAAATATTACATACAAAAATTCAACCATTAGATATCATGACGACGTGTTAACTTAGATAATTAACACAAAAAAGTCAGGTTTATTTTTTGAATGTTCAGTATTTGAATTGTTATATAAATTATAGTTCACAAATATCTAAAGAAGCCGAGAAAATTATCACGCGAAATATTATCGTGAATATATCGAACGTCATATCATTGAAAAATTTTATCGTCCCATGAACCAAATATTCACATAAAGTTTTCAAAATAAATAATCTTCAAAATATGAATTTACCATTTATTATTATTATTTATAATCAAGATTATAACATAGTCAAAAAAATTTAAGTATACTATAAAACTATTCTTTCTTTCACTTTTAATCTTGACAACATATTGTACTTTTTTTCATTTCATTGAATTATATTATCGCCGATACTATCATATTATTTCTTATATTTAATCTTCTCATTATAGATGCTTCAAGCAGTTCTATAAAATCAAATATAGAATCATAACAATTAATAATAATACATAAACGAATGTAAAACCAATTTTAATATAATATTTTAATAGATGAGTAAAAATTTCATACAAGAAAATATTTCATAACGTAAACTACTTATAATCATAATCAAAACAAATGTCACTACGTCCAAGCATTTTCAATTCTCACTTAGCACGAATTAAAGTATTTGTTGTCATTCCTCGCTTATTCATTTCTCTAACATATTCAACTAATTTAAAAGGCATCATACTCAACTATATTGGAAGTTCATAAAAACAAAATGATATATAAATTCCAAAGAAAAAAAATCTCAAACATATTCGACATATTCGCTTATGAAGATTAAATTTTATTTTATTCATTGAAATAAATGAAACATCATATATAAATAGGTATATCCATATTAGACAGATATATAAACATTGAAATTTGGTTATTTGACTACATCAGTTAATATCTACCGTTCACAATGCACGATTTCTTCATTTTTAGTTAGTCGACAATACAAAAAAAATTAATTTATGTATATGTAATGTATTATATTATGAATATGCATAATAATAGCAAGGTTTTTTTTACAGAAGTAATTCTCTATAACAACAATAAATACATTGTCTCAAATTTATTATTCATATAATTTTTAGTCGAATATCTTCACTGTAAAACTTAATATAATTCAATGAGAAATTTATTTTCTTAACATCATGAAAATCGACTATTTTAAAAAAAAAAGATAAATAAATTGTCATAAATATATGTATATAAATAATCTTATTATCTATGTACTCCTTTAACGTATGTAAAAATATAGAAATTATTAGATTGGCATTGATAATCGACTGAAAATCATTAATAAAACTCAATTTAATAAATTGTCTTACATGTCGATGAAAAAACATTGTATCTAATGATTAACGATAATTTTTTATGAATCAAGATTAATAATTCGATGAAATTAAAGTAAAACAAAGGTACACAACATTACAATAAAAATTTATGATATTGATAGGTAAGACAATTCTTTATTTAACATTTTTTAATCTTACGTATTTGATAATTCTATAATTCGATATGTTATTATATCATGAGAAAAGTCATTGATTTTGCTTAGTTCATTTGAAAATATCTGATACGTCGATCTTTTATATCATTGATTAAAAATAAAATCATTAGAATCACTTTATTATAATAAAACTTTCTTCTAGAATAATAATTTATATACACTGAAAATTATGTGATATGGTAAGTAACAAATATTTTTTATCTGCATGAGATAAAGGTAATACCGTGAAAGTGGATAAATATCAGATAAAGGCAATATTTATATCCATTCTCAAAGTTTTAATTAAATTTGTTACTTTTTTTTATACCTATGTGAATTTTACGAGACCGTTCAATTTTTATCTGATAATGACCACTTTAGTACTCACAGTATCATTAAAAATAACAATAATATTTTCATCTAAACTCATGATAAAATACATTGAATCTTATTTGCACCATTAACTGTTTCTTGTCTTTTTTATTTTTCTATTTTAAAAAACAAAATGGCAAATAAAAACTGAAATGGAAAAAAATTTGTTTGTATGTTCAAATATGATCCAGGATTTTCCCATAAATGTGTTTACGTAAATAGAAAAATTATTTTTGACTTTTATCATATTTAATGTTGGAAAATTATTAGTTAAATCTAAAACGATTGAACACATTAAAAGTTTGCTTCGAAAAATATAATAGAATGAATTTTTAAAAATTTCGTAAATGATGAAATCTTTGATACACATATTTAATTCTAACTTGATGAAATTACTTTAACTTCTTTTGTAATATTATTTTAATGAAAAACAAGTAAGCGATCATCAAAAATAATACGCGAAAAATTGGTCGAGTTATAACATTGATCACTTTCATTGTACTAAAAATAAATCAAAGAGTTATGACTAAATATTTTCTAATCAAATTATACAACATGTAATTTGTTCCACAACTTCATAATGAATATCCGCATAAACTTATATGATTCTCTTCTATTGAGTAAAGTTGTTTATTATTGTCTAAGCCTTATATAACTATTTAAATAAATTCAAAATAAAAATGAATCATGAAACAATTAGTTGTATGAAACAAAATGTTAAAAATGATTCCTAATATATTCAAACTATTGTCTGAGAAAGTCGAATCACTTTGAAGGTAATAATAATGAAGTTGTAATGGATCTGCAATTGAAATAACATAAGAATTATCGAAACCAATTATTATAATAAATGTAATTAACATAAAACAGTTTACAGTATATTTACGAATATTCTTGTTTGACTCAGTCACACTTTACAACATTTATTTTTATGATTGATTACGTACATTATGACGCTCATATCGCTATTCTCTATGAACAATAATTTCTATCTTTATTATACAGGTGTATTATCATATAGTACAGATACTCACAAGATTTCTTTCTCATTTTCATACATTCATACCGATATAAATCTATTCTTTATTACACATTATAGTTATTAATAAAATGCTTCCTCAACCGCTTTTTAATACCCGAATGAATACTTGCAATAAAGATAGTCAAATTTTTGCTTACGGTAATTTTGGTTATGGAATTTATTTACAAGATGTTACACTTTATCGCAATCCATATACAGGATGTATCAATGTTGAAGTTGAAGTTGATTTTACTCCAACACGTAATCATTATTTTCAACTTATGACTACTGTTCCTCCTCTTATTCATCAACATTATATTAATTAAAGAATTGAATATTTGGAATGGATAATATATAAATTCGTTTCTTTTTTCTTTGTAGTTTTATAGAATAAAACAAATTTAATATATCAACATTATAAAATCAATATATCTATCTTATGAGTAACAAGTAACTTGAATATCGTTGCTTGTTTTTTATCTATTACTAATATTATATTCAGTTTGTAACTTTTTTCAATGAATTAGTCTTTAGCTATGGATCTTTTGATACTCGATCTAAAACAATATAAATATAAAAATCAGAATCAGAATCAGTGGGTCGAGCATGACGAAAAAAAACATACTCATATCAAGACATTTCGCTTTTGAATAAAAGTTTGACGGCTCATTTATCCTCGAGAAAAATAGGAGTTCCCTTAGTCAAATTTAAATACAAATGTTGAAGTCCTTTCATCTCAAACTTATTTATCAATTGCACAGTAAAATAGTTTTGAAAGATCTTCTACAAAAACAAATTCATAGTATAAAACAATTTAGAATAGATGCAAACATATACTCTTTGTTTATGAAAAAATGTCTTCAAATAATCAAAGCTTGGTACACGTAACTCATAAAATAAATCCACTAAATAAATAACTTTATATATCGATAGATTGATTGTAATGAAATACAATAATTTTGTAACGCATATCCAACATAACTTAGATAAGCTCCAAAGATACAAATACATCTTCACGATCAATTTGACTGAGATCATTTCTCAAGCTAACTATAATCTTACTCAATAGATCACCTCCAAATAGAAGTTCACATAAACATAAATTAACAATTAGGATTATTGAAACATTATGACATGCTTTATCGATTATAACAATAATTAAAAATATAACAGCAAGTATAACAAGTAATTCATACATGCGAACATAAATACATCGAATGAAATACGCCGTGGTTCAATATTTGTCATTATTGAAATTACCTCTATTCTAATTATAAAAGAAAATAGTAAATTATATTTATTATTTTATACGATGAACATTTTAAAAGACATTGTAAGATAAATAAAACACATGCTTTTGGACTGTCAGTATATAACATCTAATTGAATGAAGTCTAAAATAGACATATTAATTTTCTATAAAACAAAATATCAGATTTATATTCTTTGTATATAAATTATCTGGTATAGAAAATAAATTTAATATTCTTTATGAAACTATTTTTAAAATTAAATCTGATAAATAAAAATCTTTATCATCATCACGATACACTCCAAACTATTCTAATATATAACATTGTATAGAAACTCATAATATCAAGAAAAATAAATGTGAGAATCAAAGTTTTTATAATCGTTCTATTTAAGACAACCATGCATCTTAATTGTAACGAACATCTAAGGTTATCTCAAATCAACACGATATATATCTGAAGACAATTTGATTATAACGACTATTAATTAGACTTACTGAATAAAAAAATCTATAAACAGTTTACTAATTTAGTTTTCTCAATTTATTCGAGCGCTCAACAAAATTCAGATATATTCTAATTATTTTTGCAATTTTTCCTTTTAATTATTTTTAAACATTAGTATGTAGGGGTACACATAGTTCAGTTCTAGTTCAGAACCGTTCACTTTTTCAGAAGACGCAGCTCGCCGAACTGAACTGTCTGAACAGTTCAGTTCAACGAACTGAACTTATTGAAACAGTTCAGCTCACGTGAACTGAACTGTGTAAACAGTTCATTTGAACGAAGTGAACTTATTGAAACACGTCAGTTTACATGTACTAAAGCGTATAAACAACTTTTTAGACAGTTCAGTTCACGTGAGCTGAACTGTTTCAATAAGTTCAGTTCGTTGAACTGAACTGTCTATATAGTTCAGTTCACATAAAGTGAACTGTTTTAATAAGTTCATTTCGGTGAACTGAGCTATGCCATCGGTTCTTTAGTTCATTTGAACGGAGTTCATGAACTGAACTGTGTGTACCCCTATTAGTATGACTAGATCATATTTGTATCAACTACCGAAAGAACTGATTGATAGAATTAGTGATGGATTAACAGGAATCGATCTTTTTAATTTTACATTAATGTATAAAAATTATCTTTACATAATTAATCATCGTTTATTGCAATTGCTTCGTGCTCAAACCAAGATTTTACTTACGAACGAAACAAATGTCTTACTTACGATGCCAAATTCACCTTACATCATTCATGAAGATGGTATCAGCATCTTCTTATCATCATATAAATGGAATAATTTCGTTTATGGTGCTTTTAAATTGGACGTGATAGAAAAATCTTTAAAATATTATTCTACAACTATGTTTTCTTTATACTGTCGGTTATGGTCATTCAATCCATTCTATTATGAATCATCTTATCCCACTCTTAACATCTTCAACTACTCATGTATGACGATTACTTTTTTTTTCTTTTCAAAGATTTTTTATTGATTTTTAAGTTGTGAGAATTCATGTAGTATTTATATTAGAGTTAATTGATCAGAAATAATTTAACCCTTTGTCATTTTTCATCATATTTCTATAACATCATTTGGAAAAATTATAAAAAAAAGTATTAAAAGTGCAATGGAGCTTCTGAAATTCTCGTAAATAGATAATAAGAATAAACCTTTCAGAGAAACAAATTAACTCTTCATTAGAAATAGACCAAAATAAATAAAAGCTTATCGAATAACATAAATTATTAGGAATTTCAAAAAATAGAGATATCAAATCATTATAAAGTTTCAACCCTATATATCATCTAGATCTTCTACAACCACGTCCACTATCCGTTGAAGAATTCACTTTTTTTAAAATACTTGGAAACAATCCAAAAATACCAGAAATTGTTAAGAATTTGAATCATTTTATTCAAAATTTTACATATCGATACGAATATGATGTATGGGGTCAATATGTTGATTGGAATTCGTTTATTATTGCTGGTGGTTCCGTCGTTTCCTCTTTGCTAGTTCATCATTCGACAAGAAATGGTTCTGATATTGATTTATTTTTTCTGAAAGAAAATCCACAACTATTTAAAAACGCTGTAGTAAGAAAAAAATCTGCTTTTTCTTATGCAAACTTTTGTTTACATAAGACAATTTATATTAAAGCTAATTTATTTATATTTTGGAAATATTTTCACAAGTTATTGTGTAATAATGTATCAAATTGTTCATCTTTTTTTCTTTCGTAGAACGAACTAGAGTTGCGATTACAGAATACATATTTTATTCAACGTAAAACAATATGGGTGGACAGATTAGTTCAATTTGATTTATTTCGAAAATTTACTATTCAAGATATTTTCAACGGTCATCATTTCACTCCATCAGTTATTATACAACTTATTCGTCCAACTATCACACCTATCACCATCTCACGAATCCTTCATTCCTTCGATCTTGATATATGTGCTGCAGCATTCAATTCTAATGAAGTAATTATTTCATTTAGTTGTTTACAAGCATTAAATTCCGGACATACAACATGCTATGATACTCCAATTTCGCCATCTAAATTCGTTAAAAGAGCTATACGCTTTCATAAATATCAACAACGAGGCTTTAACATTCTATGTCCGAAAGACTTCGATGTCGATGCATTTTTTAACACAATCGTTAAAGATTGCAAACAAATTCCATCAGAACGATCATATCGATTTCGAACCCAACAATTTGGTGATAACTGTGACTCATTTTCGATACAAAAAAAGTTTTGTGAATATTATAAATTATATTAATTCTAAATAAATATGTAAAAAACAATAAATATACATTAACATAGATTGTTATTTAACAGTAACTAAAATCAATAAAAATGTTACTTTAAATTATTTTATTTATTTGATAAGATTTAAATTTATTTATCCAATAACATTTACGCACAAATACTTTCGGATTCGTCAATAGATAGTTTATTCCCATCAGTTGACAATAAACTACTATAGCGAAGATTTTTAGAGTCATAAACGAGATGTATTTGATTGCTAGTTGAAATAGAAAATAAAGGTTTAAATAATACTGGACGTTCTTCATGTTGATGAATGATAATTCGTCTACGCAATAACATAGCTGAAGCAACAACTACGATTCCATCAGCAAATGTACCACCTTGACGCATTTTATAAATAAAATCTTCCCATGATGAAAAATATTCATCATCAATACATGATTCAAAAACTTCACGATTATCCGATATAAAATCAAGAATAAGTATTCGTAAAATAATATATCCTTCCTCGGAACCAGATATCTGATCACTTAATGCTCTAAAATAACAGTTGCCATCAGATTCTATTTCTCTAATTGTAACATTGAATGAACATATAGTTTTGAATTTTGGAATATAATTGACTTCTAAACTAACATCTTCTTCATATTTTTCATCTTCTTCTTCTGTAGACTAAAACAGATTATAAGAACTAACAACTTCATATATATTCTCAATATAAAAAAAGTAGATGTTTATTAATGCAAAATCACATTATAACGCACTTTTTTTATATCATCTTTTTTTTCAGTAGCTAAATATATATATGAGTCATCTTCTAATTTGGTTTTGATTAAATGTACAATTGGACAATGTTCTTCTGTTTGATAAATATTTTCAGAATTATTATCATGTATATAGATAGTAATTCCATATATTTTAACTGCTGTCATAATGTAAGAGATATGTTGACTAGATTCATCGTTAAATAACCTACAGAATTTCTTTTAGTGTACCGTTATCTATTTAGATATATATGCTTCACTCACCAATCATGTTGACTATATAATGTGTAAGAGATTGAATCAACTTCTTCTTCACTATTGAACAAGCAAATAGATAGCGCACGTTCAAAAGAACGATCTATTTGACTAATCAGACGTACATTATGTTCATATTTATCAATAAGACGTTCTTTAATATCATTTATGTTCAACATATCCATTGAAAGAGTCAACATAAATGTAATGAAGTTAAAATATATTTTAAATAAAAAATATTTAAGCAAAATATTGTATTTAGTACGAAAATTAATAAATTATCGCGCTATTTTATTTCATTACATTTTATTTTAATTTCATTTCACATTTTTTAATTCTTTTATTTTATCATCCAAATCATTATATTTATACATGAAAAGAACGATCACTACCATAACAAATTCAAATAATGCAAATGTTAAAGCAAATTTATCTCTTGAAGGTGTTGTTGTAGCAGTAACAGCTATTTTGGATAGCCAAATTAGCTAACAAGGAAAATATTGGACAGCATTAGTATGCGACTCAAATCAAAATTTAAATCGCATTGCAAAATATTTGTCGTCGAAAACTAATTGTTCACTTCATCCAAAAATTATTGAATATTTAAATAATCAAAATGGCATTAAATTAAATAAACTTAAATTTAGTGGCGATAATATGTATACTGCAAGTAATGAAACAATAGCTGCACCAAAAGTCGTCACATTCACACCTACCTGCACTCAAATTAGTACAATTAATGATATTCAATCCATGTCTGATGGTCAATATATATCCTTCATGTGCAAAATAATCGATATTGGTCCTGTAAGCATGTTTAAAATACTTTTATATTAAAATAATTCTACCTTCTTGAGGATGATACTATTCTATTCAACAACGGACCAAAGAAAGTTCAAAAACTTAAGAGAACGACCATTATTGCTGATAAAACAGATTCAATAAATATGAATCTTTGGGAAAATCAATTTGATTTAATAGAAAAAAATTTTTCGTATAAAATTAAATTAGCGAAAATTAAAATATTCAATAATGATGTTTCAATAACAACAACAATACATACAACGTGAGCATTTTTTTGTTACTTTTTAAAAAAGTCCCTTAAAGAATATTCTACAAAAACTTTCTTAACTTTTTATATATATAATATATAAATATCTACTGCTGAGATAAGGTATCTATTCAAATTTATAGATTTGAATCAATAGAAGATATAAGTGATATAAGTTGTTCTGATTCTGTTCAGCTCTCGTATGAATCAACGATAATAGGAATAATTACATCAATTGGATTAGTTGACAAGACTTTTAACTGTCCAAAATGTTATTCAACTGATATTGAGCGAAATGATAAAACAATTAGATGTAATGCATGTAAATCAAGATCATTATATTTAAAACAATCGAATCAAAATCAAATACAACTGAATGTTACTGATGTTAAACAAAATACATTTGAATTTATTGTTGATACACCAAAAATTATAACTTTATTACAAGAATGTAATCATCAACAACTTCCTACACAAGATTTAATTGAACAAGAAAGTGTCCTACTTGTCTTATCATCGATAACTGTTGTCGTTAATTTTAATCCAATAGATAAACATATAACTAATATCGCCATAAACAATAACGAAAACTAATCACATAAAATATTATTAAAAAGATTTTTAAATGAAATAGATTGAAATTTTTTTTTTATTTAAGTAATAAAATAAACAATATTCATTTTTATAACTTCCGGCTATTACCACGAATCAATTTCAATTCCTATGAACATATATTTCAGAACTACATTGGACTTATTTGCGTAACATAGTTATTTAGAATCTCTATCATAAATAAATCTTCAGTAAAACCAACATATATATTTACATCTAAAAGAATCAGATTAAAACTTCAAATGAAAAAAATAGAAGTCAATCTCTCTCTTATTCTTTTTCGTACTTCGTTACACTCTAAATATATCATTTGTTCAAAAGTGTACAATAAAATAAAACTTTCATTTATTATTTATATTAGATACGATGGTAATGTTATTTTATATTAAATAATTGTTATCTAAATATAATAATAATTACCATAATACAAATATCTTGATCTTATAACAGATCAACAATTTTCTATTATCATCCAATAATTCTATCTCTCATAATAGAACGAAAAATTCTGTTCTATAATACACGCAATTACACTATCTATTTCTAAATTGGTTTAACTGTCTGATCGTGTTTCACATTTTTATCCCGCAAGGGATTACGCTAACAGTTTTTTCTAATAAAATAAAAACCGAAACTAAAGACTTATTGAAAAATAAACTCAATAAATTAACTAAATAAATAGTTCGGAAAAATAAAACATAAAAAATATTGTATTCGTATATTTATAAAAAGTAGAGTATCGCGCATTCTAAACTAAAGATCTGTTGAAATAAATTAGGTTTCTTAGTTATCTGATTAAATAATGGGAAATAATAGTAAGGACTATCTACGCTATACTGAAGTTCGTAAATGTTCTATAGCGATATTTAAGGTAAAGAATTATTTGTAAAAATCAATTCTATAAATTATATAATAAAATAGTTGAAAATAATAATAAATAGTATCTATTCTGTAACTAAATTGAGAAAAAATACTAGGGGGAAATTTAAAATAATAAATTATTTTCAATAATGGGTACTATAATTTATATGATAAAAGTGGTTGGAATAATAATGAAGATTATTTATCCGGTATTTGAAGTTATGGAAACTGCCGTATGGAAATTTAAAATTATTCTTTGTTTCTAATGATGAAGTGTAGAAATTACTTTTTATAATGATATGGAATAACAATTAAGTCTGTCGGTTTTATGAATTAATTTATAGAAATTAGTATTGCGAAATTTGTATGAATGATTGAATGATATTGATGAAGACTAGTGATTATCTCGTAGAAGGGATCGAGATAGTAATAAGATCTATGTATTGCATGTATAAATTTACAGGCAAAGATATTGCGAGATTTAAGAAACTGACGTGGTGATCTAGATGAAGTCTAGAAATTGTCTCGTGTAATGGTTTGGAATAATAGTAAAGTCTAGCTATTGTATTTATATGGTTAAAGAAATAACGATCGCGAAATTGGAAAAAATGACTGAATATTATATATGAAGATTATAATTCAGCTGATTTCATGTTTTTAAATATGAATGAAGTCGATTTATTCTATTGATACATGTATTTAAATAACTATATTGAAATCTGAAAAATAACCTAATGATAATAATGAAGTTTATAAATCATTTGATATAATGGTTGAGAATAGTAATAAATCCTGTTTATTCTACTTATGAATTTATCAAAATAAGTATATCGAAATTTGAAAAATGAATTACTGATACTGCTGCAGTTTTTAATTATCGGATACAATGGTTCGAAAGAATAACAACTTATATATATGCTATTTATAAATTTATTAAAATAACTATATCGAGATATAAGAAAATGACCTATTAACAATAATGAAATTGATTAATGGACTTATATAATGGTCCTGGACAATGAGTCAATCTATCTATTATATCTGAACATGTATAGAAATAAATCGAAGTTGAAAAACATGGACATCGTTTTAATCATTTAGCCGATGATTTATCGAATAAAATTGTTCAGAATTCTGATTCGCTTTTACGATTCGAATTTTAAATATGTCGGATTCATTTGTATAAGGAATTAAAAAAGGGACCTTGTCATATTAATTAAATTGATAGTTAATTTTTTATAAAGGTTTAGTAGTATAACTTTAAAAAAAAATTTATTCTAAAGTATATGATAACGATCAAAAGTAAAATTAGAAGTCTCAGTTAATTATAGCATGTACTTGATATTTTTTTTCTTATAAAATGATTGAGGGCTATACATTTATTGTAGTTGTTGTCCGTTTTTATAGTTGTTGTGTATTTTGCGAACAATACTTCTGCAAATACTTTGTTTAGTTTAAAAGGGTCTCTTCTTCTTTTCAAAACGTTTACGTTGATGAACAATAAGTAAATAAAAAATCATAAAAAAGTGTTCACAGAGAAAATATGGAAAAAGAAGATGAGCGAAACAAAAAAAACTGATCATTGTAGACGGGCACGTTTAGCTTCAAGTCGTGCAGATGATTTCCGTGTTGAGATAGATGAAGATGAACGTGGAGTTTTTATTCTGCGTTTTCTTGTAACAGTTGAAGAAGATTTCGCTGGATGTTCTGGACAATCAATTTCATTTTCACATTGTTGTGCTAATAACGATGTTGGAGATGCATGAATCTCATCAAGTTCTTTTGAATTTAAATTTAAGGAAGAACCGTGAATATGAGTTAATGCAGCTGATTTATTCTGAATTGTTATTGATGAGTTTGTTAGAGGAGCTAGAGCTTGTCGAGTAGTAGTTGAAGATTGATAAATATCATCTTCAACTGCAGCTGATGGTTGAGTGAAATCATCTTCATCAATTTCACTAATATTTTCTTCATCAATATTTCTTGATATTGTGACATTTAATTGAGATGAAGTATATTGATCAGGACGAGATTGTTCAGGTGATACTTGTGCAATCTAATGAGTAGAAAAAAAATTAACGTTTTTTTTATATATTAAATAACAAAATGACAAAGATGTAAAAAAATGAGATTATTCATTTGAAAAGGAACGTGTGAAGTATTGTTGGATTTTCGTATTCTTTATTTATTAGTGGTAGAAAATCATTTCATCGATCTTTCATAAGAAATATGATATTTTATCTAATTTCCAAAGAAAAAAATATTGCAAAGATAATTTATAATTATCTTATATCTTTTTTTTCTATATATATATGTATGAATTCATGTCATATAGAATATTTCGAATAATTTATAAGTAGAAGAGTATGTATGATATACAAAAGTAAAGATATATCTATCTGGAATTAAGTTTAAGTAAAAAACATTTTTTGTCAATAAAGAAATATCAACTTTGGTTTATACTCATATATATAATACGACATTGTACTATCAATATTTTCCCAACTTATAAAGACGAAATGTGGTTTTTTCTATTAAGTGAAATAAAAAACTTACTTCATTAGAAATATCAGATGGTGATGAGACATGTTCATTAGTAGTTGAAGGTTGAGTTAAACTTTTTACCAAATTTGTAACTACTACTTGTCGTCGCACAAAAGATCGATTTACAACCTTGTATTTCCAACTATTCAGCAAATTCTTGAGCGCTTTATTGAGATAGTGTGTGTCCTCGAACAGAACACCATAAAGAAGACGAGAACAGCGGTTATGATGACCAAATTTGATTTCGAATACGTAATACAACGATATTAGAAGTGCAAGAGCTTGAAAAGCAGAACTTGTATGTGTTACTAGGTGGAAGTCGAGGTAAAGCTCAAATTTATTATCAAGAATTTTCATACATGGACCAGGTGTTAGTACCTCCTGCATATAAAATTTAAAAAAGCAGTTTTTTTATAATCAAAAATTTAATTAACAGATTACCTCATATGTAAATATGTTTGCAACAGTATCGCTGAATAGTTTACATAGTACACGAATAACACGAATAGGTAAAACATCTAGATTGAAAAATATTTGAATTTCAGGTTAAATTAAAAAAGTTCTTTTTCTGAGAAAAATTATTTCAGATTTTAAATGAACAATTATGCTACAAAAAATTTTTAATTTAATGCTTCCAAACATGTAGAAATATAAGTTCATGCTAACTTATAAAAATTCTTTTTTTTTCAATTACTGTAAATTTTTTTCAGAAGCTTACCAGATAAAAAACAGTTGTTATCAGGTATATGATCAAAAAATTTTGGTAATAAAACATTGACGTTTTCTTCAATATCAATACCAGTAGATTCTTTTACTTCACCCAAGATCTAAAAAACAATTTGTAGAATTTAATTAAGTATTTAAATGACCTATGAAAAGTCGAAGAAAAATCGTTAGAAACATTAGTTTAACATGTAATCTTTACTGATTTTTCTTATTAAAAAAACATCCATATATTGAAGTTACTCTTTTGTATTAAAAATATAATGTTTATAACTTTGAATCATAGTGTTAATGTACAGAAAAAATATGTAAAAGTGGAATATTTTTTCAAAAATATCGAGGAAAACAACTGACTTTAAATAGAAACTATAACAAGTATGTTATCGCATTAAAGTAGGGCTTTATCAGACTTCACGAGATATTTCTAATGAAAAACTTTCTGTTATCGAAATAAACTGTTTTGATGTGAATTCAAAATCAATATTTTTATTATAATATATCTTTAAAGCCAGTATTTTTAAAGAAAACTATAGTCCAGACTTGTTATATTTTGTACGATGTAGACAAATAAATTTATGAACTAAAGTATCAGTTCCTTCTTGCGGCTAACTAATTCTCTATAGATCAACTTTTGAAAAAAACTTTTTTTATTAAAGTACAATCGATAATGTTTACCATTTCTGAACGACGATAACCGGGAAAACGTTCGAGTATTTCGACTATATCCAATTCACGAATACATAGACGTCTTATGTTGAAGGATTGTATCCAAAGATCATGAAGTAATTCATTATTAGGATCATCTTTAAGTAATTCCATGTTCATCTGATTGACCATGACTAATAAATTTTCATTTTCTCGATGAGCTAAATTAATCAATGGCTACAAGCAAATGACATGATATATCATTCAAAATCATATGAAAACTTACTATATCAACACGACGACGTTCAGCTTGTAGAATTGTACTTTTTTTTTTCGGTCTTCCATTTGTTTTACCATTGCCATATTTTTCTTGTTTACTTTTAACTAAATTATTACTCATTTGTAAAGGTTTACGTTCACGTTTGAATTTTTGTTTAATTGATTCGTGCCAGTCTTTCTAAAATAAAAGCAAATATTTAATATATTTATAAGTTTTTTTTCTTACAATTGAATTTTTTGATAATGCTGGAGGAATGTGGAGTTTGTTAACGATCGATTTTGCCATTCTTAAGTAGTCATCATTGCTTGGATACCTAAATGAGGAGAGATAAAAATATAAAAATAATATTTATAAATAAAAACTTACAATAAATCATAAGATTTTGTCACATGATCATAAATTAATGTCAATACTTCGCTTCTTGTTCTTGTATGCGGGTTAAATTTCGATATATTTTCTTGTTCAATATACTCTTCCATTCGACTAGTCAAATTTGGTCCTTCATAATCATCTGGTAACATAGGTTTATTATCAATATCTACATCATCATTAAGAGGTAAACTTGATGAAGAACCAAGATCTGTTGTTGAAGCACGATTATTTGTTACTATATTTTCATTTGCATCTACTGAATTTAACATATCATTATTTTCTAATTCATCATAAACTTGAACCACTGATAATGTTGAATCAGATACACCAAGAGTAGCTGCATCTTTGTTTGCTTGTTGATCATTATAATATAAAATTAATTTTGCACGTTGATCAACAAATTTTACACGATCTTTTACACGAGGAAATATTTGAATGAGATCATTATGTTGAAGTAAAGCTAATGTCGCGCCATCAATATCTTCTTCTAAAGTAGAAAAATAGTTATTTCAGTTAAGTTTAAAGAAACTAGCTTCATAATAACTACATACATTACTATATGACAAACTAATTAAAAAATTGTTTTCTTTCTTCTTGATCAGCGCAAAACAGAGAAAAAAATTTAATGTTCAGTTAAACGAGTTAGAACATTGATATAATTTTTTTGTTCAACAATATATATGTCGAGACAATGAGGATATATCTTAAGACAATGCTCTATATTAATTATACATAATTTTCCTGTATATTCTATTTCGTAAGCCCATAATTTCTCATTAAAGGAAACAGTATCTAATGTTTCGGCAATAACAAATAATTTGTCGGCGATATTTAATATATAATGAACTTCACAAAATACAGGAACTTCTTCAGTATGAATTAAATGATGAATCATTATAGATTTTGTTCGGATATTAATATGATGATAATCGATAGATGCGCATTGACATATTAAATCTGTATCTTTAATATCATCGATTAATAAACGTCGCAGCGGAAGCGAGAGCTTAGAGTATTCGATTGGTTTAGACGATCGAATTGTTATTGACGAAGAAGGAAAAGACGAATGTAATGTATTCAAAAGGCAATGGCGCAATTGATGACGTTTTGAAAGGGTAAGTAAAGGATTCTTGAAGTTGAATGATCGAATAGCGAGTTGCTTAAAATACAGATGTTTAGATTCGAAGCGGATACAGGAATTTAATATAGGAAGTCCATGCATTTCAATAGATCGTGGATATTCAGTGATGAAGTGCACTTTTGGAGTTACATAGTCAGGTAAAAATTCGATCATTAGAGAATAAAATTGTTTACATAATCCATCTAAGTACGGTAGCCACGATTTTCTAATTGGATTGGCGTAGATATAACTGATAATCTCACGTAATATAATGTAAACAGGAAATAGAGTAAGATCATCTATTAAATCATGGAATATTATCGGAAATAACCGAAATAAGCATAATTTGTGACTGGCAGAACCAACAATATTCGAGTATACTATATGTTGCTTTTTAATAGGTGGAGGTTTGTTGGATGAATCATAAAAGCCATACTTGAAACTTGATGTGCGTTGTTCAATTTCTGCATAAGTCAGAAGACGATGTTGAATGGCTTCTTTCAATAAGACACTTATAACAAGCGGACATACGCCTCGAAAAAAAAAAATAAACATTGAATTTCCCTATTTAATTCTCACAAAAAAGTTCTTATTTTTGCATAGAGTATTACCTTCGGAAAAATCATGCATTACATCTGGTGGTAGTGATTCTGTTGGATGAAAACCGATAAGATCTTTAAACCAACTAGGAACTTTGACACCTTGAATGATTTGACGACCGTTGTTAAGTATAACTTGATTAAGAATAAAATCGTGCTTTAGACGAGTGCGAGGTACGAACGATATGTCAGTTAATGGAATATGTTTTTGTTCATAAGTAATGAAACAATGTCGACAGAAACTTCCTGAACTGAAAGATTTCTGAAAGCCACCAACTTCATTCGATGCTAAGTTATCACCACAAACGGAAGAAAAAACGAAATAAATTCTGCTCGAAAGACAAGGAATTGTGATGCCATCATTTTGAAGTTTATTAATATCCTCCACAAGGACGTTGGTTAAGATCGTTCTACTGTTATCATTATTCAAATGTTTTGTATAACATATACAATGTAAACCAATGGAATTAACTTGTGAACGAATTACTTCAGGTAGATCATCTAATAGATAATAAAAACAAGTGAGCTTGGGGAGTCTCTATGAGGACCTATCGGATTTGTAATGGAAATACCATCTGTATATAATTTCAATAGCAAGACATTTGAATTTGTTTGACGATAAAGGTTTGTTTTTACGAAATGACCTTGTCGATTAGATAAAACTAGGTCTTTATCTTGCGCAACACGATTTGATAACGAATTGATATTATCAATAATGGCATGTAACAGTTGACCATCTTGAAGTGTATAAGATAAACTTTTTTTCAAAGGAATATAATACGCGTGTTCATTAGGTTGATCTAATATAATTTCAACTGGAGGTTCATAACTGAAGTGTTTCTTACATCGTTTCAAAAATTGATATTCATTTTTACTAATGGAATTGATCATCGAAGTGATGTGCGCAAAAGCATTTTCATAAGCAGTGACCGAGAGAAGTGATGTTGTTGATGGTGCTTTTGTTTTGATTAATTTGATAATCATGTCAAATAGTTTACAGATGTTAGATGAAATTAATTGTACGATCTTCTGCGGAAGAAGATGATGTTCTCGAAGTTCAAGGAGAAAATATGTATAAAATTGGGCAAGTTTATCAAAATTGAGTTGTTGATTCGTAGAAGAAGATGAAACAGAATCGAACGAAGAAAATAAACGATCTAATTCATCAATTTCTTCATCTGGATAAATAGATGAATCAGGATCACCAGCACATTGTAATGTATCATCAAATGTAAGATCAGAAAATAAATCTTCGATACTATCAGAAATATCAGCGGATGATATAGTATCATTGTTGTCAAGCGAATCGAGAAGAGAGCGATGACAGCGATAAATATGGCGTCGGTAACTATCATAAGATGAATAACGAGATCCACACATCATACTTAATTCACATCGGATGCTAAAAGGTGGTTCTTCACGATGCTCATCGCGAATATGAGCGAATAATTTAGGATAGTGTTGAAAAACGTTTGGAGATTCGCAAAGCGGACAAAAATAATATAGTTGAGACATACGAATGTTTCAAAATTTTGAAATACTTTAACAATTTAGACGAATATGATAGCGTAAAAATATTTAACTAAAAAAAGTTTCAAACAATATATTAGACTCTTTTCTAAAGAAAATTAGTAGACTATGTTTCGAAATCTATTTCTAAGATATCAGCATTTTATATTAATAAATAAGTCATTTTTTTACTTTCTTACATTCCCAACATATCTTATAAGACCGAGCTTTTCTTCATAGTCAGTTTTACAGTTAAGAAAATAGTATTTTTTATTACTTCAATGTTTTTGTAAAAATACATAATGCTGCAGTTACTTTATCAACAGTAATATATTATTAATTAAATGAAAATAGGTGCATTACGATTACAATAAGCTGTGAGACAATAATAAATTATACAAAGCGAATTTTACCTCGAAAATAACGAATAATCATTTCATCCGAAATAAATTTTTGAAGCCAAGAAATAACATAAGTAGTTGATAAATTCTCCATTTGAAACAATCACTTCTAACAAATCAACAATATTTAGCATTTGCAATAAATAACCTATTTCAGTATATTAAATACCTTTTTTTTATTCTAATTAAATAAATGTTCACTTGTCAGATTCAATAAATAGCAAGATCAGTAATTACACAAAAAATCAATTAACATAAAATTGAATACGTTGATCTAAAAAAGAAAATATTGCATTCTTAGTTACGATGGTCATATTTTTCGAAGAACAGATACATATTTTCTTTCTTATCTTGCTCAAAGAAATCTTTACTTACTAGATTTAATATACGACAACAAGAAGAACGATGTATAACGTACAATAATCAATACTAAGTTGAATAAGTTGATCTGAAAAAAAAAGATTTAAATGTTCAATTAAAACAATAATTATTTACGAAATAGACAAGTCATTTTGTTTTATAATTAAAAGAATATTTACCTGCTAAATATACTAAATGACGAGAATATAAACAATCAATGGACCACAAAAATTAACATAAACTTGAAAGATCAACCTAAAAACAATAAATATTTAGTCTTTGATATAATGGTAATGTTTTTCGAAAAAAATAGATGTCTTCTTCACCATTTCAGTTAAAATATCTTTACTCACGAGGTTTACTAAACAATAACCAGATCAACGATAGATAAATTATAATCGTAGATGTAAATTTATATTCAGTTGACCTAAAAAAGATTGGAGGTAAATTTTCAATAAAAATACTTGTTTTTTGAAATAATAAACGTCTTATTTATTATTTAAGCTAAAATAATTTCTACTTACCAGAATTAATGAACAATAGTCTAGTGAACGAGTGGAAAAAACAATAATCAGTATTAATTTTGTATTAAGTTGACCTAGAAAAAAATTGCAAGTAAATTTTCACTTAAAAATATCATTTTTTAAAAAATTAACCTTCCATTTATTATTTACACAAAAAGACTTTACTCACGAGATTTAATAAACAATAATCAATGTTAATTTCGTTTAAGTTGACCTAGAAAGAAAAATTGCAATTAAATCTTCAATTAAAACATTCGTTTTTTAAAAAAATGAACGATTCATTTATTATTTAAGCTAAAAAAATTTTTACTTACGAAATTAAATAAACAATAGCCAGGCGAATGCGTTGAAAAAACAATAGTCAATGTTAATACGGGTTAAGTTGACCTAGAAAAAACAAAATTGCAAGGAAATTTTAAATTAAAATAATCATTTTTTAAAAAAATGAACGGTTCATTTATTATTCAAACTAAAATGATTTTTACTTACGGGGTTTGATATATAATAACAAGATGACCGATACACCAATAGTTGTAAATGTAGATTTATATTCAGTTGACCTAAAAAAAAGATTGCAAGTAAATTTTCATTTAAAATACTTATTTTTTAAAAGAATCAACGTTTCACTTATTATTTAACCTAAAAAAACTTTACTTACGTGTTTAATAAACAATAACATGATCAACGAATAACCAATAGTTGTAAATGTAAATTTTTATTCAGTTGACCTAAAAAAGAAAGATTGGAAGTAAATTTTCAATAAAAAGACTTGTTTTTTAAATTAATAAACGTCTCATTTATTATTTATGCTAAATAAATCTTTACTTACCAGATTTAATAAACAAATATAAGATAAATGAGTCCAAAAAACAATAATCAATATTAATTTGTGTTCAGTTGATCTAGAAAAGAAGATTGCAGCTAAACCTGCAATTAAAATAATCATTTTTTTCAAAAATAACCGGTTCATTTATTATTTAAACTAAATAAATTTTTACTTACGAGGATTAATAAATAAAAACCGGATCAAATATTTACCAAGAATAATAGCCAATGAAAATCTGTATTCAATTGACCTAAAAAAAGGATTGCAGCTAAACCTACAATTAAAATAATCATTTTTTTAAGTAATAAAAGTTTCATTTATTATTTAACCTAAATAAATTTTTACTTACGAGATTTAATAAGCAATAACAATATTAAATATTTACCGAGAATAACAGTAAATGTAAATCTGTATTCAGTTGAGCTAAAAAATAGATTGCAAGTGAATTTTTAATTAAAATAATTATTTTTTAAATAATAAACGTTTCATTTATTGTTTAAGCTAAAAACATATTTCCTTACAAGATGCAATAAATGAGAAGAAGATATATAATTAATGGAAAACGACGATTAGCATAGACTTCAACAATTGATCTAAAAATATTATAAGTCGGTATTTTTACTAATTCATTAATTTTTTTCAAAAAAAGTCTTTTCTTTCTTGTTTCGAACTAATAAGCTCTTTGCTCGAGCAAAATGAATACATGAAAAGACGAAATCAATAATTATAGTCAGTTTAGTTACGTTGATCAGGAAAAAACTTTTATAATTGAAATTAAAATTTAATCCATAAGTATAAAGGATAAATGTTCAATGATAAATAATGGACTTATATTCGATTGGCTATTTATCTAATATATAATTTTATTGATTACTACCGACATCCTTGTGAATAATGAAATGTCTTGAAATATAGTTCAGAAAGAAAAATAACAGTTTCGATATATCTATTATAAATTGATATAAATTCAAAATGTGAAAACATAACAAAGTACTATCGTAAAAAACATTCTTAAACAAATATTAAATTAAATCTAACATGGATCATTTTTTTATTATAAAAAAAATTTCATTGCAACCAGAATCACATACTATTAGGTAGTAAGTGTCTGAAACTTACCAACAATATAGGAAACTGCATTTTCGGTTTAGTGAGAAAACAGCGAATATTGTGACTGTTATAAGCTGTGACAAACTCCTATATATCGTTCGAAACTATCAACGGTTTTGTTTATTATATGTCAAACGTCTTGTTAGTCTTTGGTAGGACCATTTATTGCATATACAATATACCGGACCATTAGAAATCCTACGAAACTATCGACCGGTTCATTTAAAGAATGTTAAACCTTTACTAAGCTTGAAAGACTGTAAACCATAGTGCAAAAAATATATTAACCTATTTAGAAGTGTGCCTAGTATTAAATAGATTTGTACAAAGCATACCAAACTTCTAGCCATAAACGGAAACCGTTAAACATTTCGTATGAGGGACAATGAATCTTGAGAAAACTAATTTGATCATAGACCGTTCAGTAGAATAACGCACGAAACCTTTGATTAGCTTACGAAGCTACCAATCGTTTCGCATAAACAAATCCAAAACACTACTTAGTATACGTAACAATTCAGCGTTTAACGCAAAATATCCAGAACTTTACTAAAAGCCGCGAAACTATAAATTATTTTGCATAATGTGTACTGAACTATTCGGAGGCTTCTGAAGCTATGAACCGTTCATTGCTAAACACAGCAAACCTTTAAATAGTTTACTGAATTATCAAGAGTTCTGTGTGAAGCATACTAAACCTTTGGGAAGCAAACGGAACAATCTATCGTGTGGCATGAAATATTCTAAACCTTTAACTATAATACGGAACCATTCATCGTTTTATACATAGCAGACTGAACCTTTCCTTGGTCTTTGAAAGTACAAATCGTTTAGTATAAAATATACTAAACCATTACAAAATCTACTAAATCATCTGTCGTTTCGTATGACGTTTGCTGAACTTGTCCATAGTATATGTAACCATAAATAGTTCAGTATGATGAATACCAAACCTTTACTAGAACTACGAAACCCCCGAACATTTTGTATTCCGTTTACTGAACCTTTAGTTATTTCACCGAACTGTCAATGGCTTAGTATAAAATCTACTCATCTATTACAGCGTCTACGAAGTCTTTAATCGTTTGGCAAATACGATACGGAACCCTTAAAGATTATACGATGCTATATACCGTTTAGCATGAAATAAGCCAAACCTTCACTCATTCTGCAGAACCATCAGCAGTATCGTACGAAATATATGAAACTTTTGCGAAACCATCAGGATAATTATTCGTTTAGCGTAAAAGATACCAAACCGAAAGATAACCGACGAAACTATTAATCGCTTCACTACTAATTTAACCAAACCCCTAATTACTGTACGGATCTCTCAATGGTTCCGTATAAAGTCTGCCAAACTTTTGAATGACCTACGAACCTATTAATCGTTTCATGTCATTCAGGCCAAACCATTAATCATTCTACAAAACCATCAAGGGTTCGGTATAAAATAACCTAAACTCGGGAAATTCTACGAAGCCATGCATTGTCTCGTGTTAGTCAGGCTAAACCTTTAGCCAATGCACGAAACCATGAAGTATTCTAGGTCATTTAGGCCGAACCTTTAGTCGGTGGACTGAACCACCAAGGGTTCAGTATAAAGTATAATAAACTTTGCCAATTCATGCCAAACCGTGAATCGTTTCGTGCGCCTTTTACGAAACCTTTAGTCACTCTACAAAGCCACCAAGGGTTCAGCATAAAACATCCTAAACTTTGGCAGACCCTACGGAACCATCAATCGTTCCGTGCCACTTCCGCGAAACCTTTAGTCATTATTCAAAGCCATCAAGGGTTTAGCATAAGATATCCTAAACTTTGGGGAACGCTACCGAACCATGAATCGTTTAGTATCACTTAGGCGAAACCTTTAGTTAGTATACGAAACTAACAAGGGTTCAGTATAAAATATCCTGAACAGTTGGAAACCCTACGAAACCATCAGTCGTTCCGTGTCACCCAGGCGAAACCCTCAGTGAGGGTACGAAACCATGAATGGTTCAGTATAAAATATCCTAAACTTTGAAAAACCTTACGAAACCATCAATCGTTTCGTGGGACTTAGGGCGAACCTTTAGTCAGTATACGAAACCATAGAGCGTTCTAGGTCATTCAGGCGAAACCTTTTAGTCAGTGTACGAAACTATCAAGGGTACGGTATAAAATACCCTAAGCTTTAGAACACCTTACGGAGCCATGTATCGTTTCGTGTCACTCGGGCCAGACCTTTAGTCAATGTACGAAACCATCAACTGCTCTGGGTCATTTAGGCCGAACCTTCAGTCAGTAGACTGAACCATCAAGGGTTCAGCATAAAATATCCTAAACTTTGGGGAACGCTACCGAACCATGAACCGTATCGTATCACTCAGGCGAAACCTTTAGTTAGTATACGAAACTAACAAGGGTTCAGCATAAAATATCCTGAACAGTTGGAAACCCTACGAAACCATCAATCGTTCCGTGTGACTTACACCGAAACTTTAATTAGTATACGAAACCTTCGAGTGTTCTGGGTCATTTAGGCGAAACCTTTAGTCAATGTACAAAACCATCAAAGTTCAGTATAAAATAACGTAAACTTTGGGTGACCCCACGAAACCATCATGCGTTTCGTGTGACTTTTGCAAAACCTATATTCATTCTACGAAACCATCACAGGTTCTAGATCATTTAGGCCGAACTTTCAGTCAGTAGACGGAGGCACCGAGGGTTTAGTAGAAAGTAACCTCAACTTTGGAAAACCCAACGGAACCAACAATGGTTTTGTGTGACTTACACCAAACCTTTAGTCAGCATACGAAACCATGAAAGGGTCAGTGTAAAATATTCTAAACTTTAGGGCACCCTACGAAACCACCAATCGTTTCGTGTCACTTAGGCTAAACCTTTAATCAGTCTACGAAACCGGCGAAGATTCAGTGGTAAATATTCTAAACTTTGGGACACCCTACTAAACCATCGAACGTTTCGTATGGAACACTCGGAACT
>CAJNOI010000752.1:0-27405 GCA_905250115.1 Adineta steineri
GGGTCGATCAAATACTGATCGTGGAAATAATCCAAAAGGTTTGATTAAAAATATATTAATATTAAAATCATATATAAACTTTTTTTGTATAGGATATGCTCCATCACATTATGAAAAAGTTCAAATGCTTTTGTCTGATCGTTTTCTAGGATTTTTTATGGTACCAGGACAAGGCTCATGGAATTATAACTTTATGGTAAAATAATTACAATTCAATTAAAATTTATTTATTTTTGGTTTTTTATTTAGGGTGTTCGTCATGATTCAAATATGAAATATGATTTAATGTTATCAAATCCTAAAGAATTTTATCATGAAATTCATCGTCCATCACATTTTCTTAATTTTTCAAATGAAGAACATCCTGATACATTTACAGTTGATCGTGAAGATCGATTAAGTTAAATTAAATTAACTTGGAGAAAAAAAAAAGAAAACCGGTTTTCTTCTTTTTGTGTAAAAATAGATTTGGTCTGAATTTTGTTGTGATTTGTTCTTTTTCTACGACAATAAATTGTCACCAATAACAAATAACGACATCTTTTGTTTTTTTTTTTTATTTTATTATTGATTCAGCTTATCATTTGTGAATTCAATAGAACGTATCTTCGGAAGAAGAAATTTTGAATCATTATTTTCTCTCTATTCTAGATTATTCTCATTAATATATATATATATTAGGAAAAAAAGACTATATTATTTTATTTGAATTTTTTACTTTTAATTTCAAAACAATGAGTGAGAATAACAATGAACAAATGGATGTTGGAACCAATGCAGCCAGCAATAATGATATAAATAATAGTGCTGAAACTGTAGCTAGTCCAGAAGCCGACACAAATACAAATGAAAGTACTACATCAAAATTAAAATTAGCAATAAAAACACCAAAAGATAAAAAAGATATATCTATCGATGGATCTTCAACTGTTAGACAGGTTAGTTTGAAATGAAATTTAGAAAAAAAATATTTTATTTATTTTTTTCTTTCATATTAGTTAAAAGACATTGTGGCTACTGAATTCAATACATCACTTGATCAAATATGTCTTATTTATTCGGGTAAAATACTTAAAGATGATGAAGATCTTAAAAAACATGGTAAGAATAAAATACATGATGAATCATAAGAGTTATTTTTTTTTTGTAAATGATTCATAGATATAAAAGATGGTGTTACTATTCATTTGGTTATTCGAGCACCAAAGCCAGATACAACAGCAACAGCAAATACATCTGCAAGTGCAACTCCTACAGCATCTGCCACAGGTACACAACAAGCATCTGCAAATCAGGCAAATCCAGCCCAAGCAAATTTCGGTGGCTTTCCATTTGGTCTTGGACAAACACCTGGTATGGGAAATTTAAATCTTGCTAATACAAATTTTCATGATATGCAACAACAACTTCAACAACAAGTAAATAAATTTTATAAATTCTTATTAGTCAATAATTTATTGAAATTTCTTTATTCCATAGATAATGAGTAATCCAGCACAGCTTCGTCAATTAATGGAAAGTCCTATGGTACAAAGTATAACAAGTAATCCAGATTTACTACGGTCATTATTGCTTAGCAATCCACAAATGCGTGATTTAATGGAGGTAAATTTATTTCATATTGAAAATTTTCTTTTAATTTTTATAAAAAAAAATATATTTAGCGTAATCCTGAAATATCACATTTATTAAATAATCCTGATTTACTTCGGCAAACAATGGAATATGCTCGTAATCCGACAGCATTACAAGAACTTATGCGTAATCATGATCGAGCTTTAAGCAATCTTGAAGTAGATATTTTTTTCTAATCTTATTCCTAATTTTGTTACTATAAATCTGTTGTAAATAGAGCATTCCAGGTGGATTTAATGCTTTACAACGTATTTATCATGATGTACAAGAACCGATGTATTCAGCAGCACAAGAGCAATTTGGCAATAATCCATTTGCTCAATTGTTAGCTGGCAATGGTACTATTGATATTTATTTTATTTGTTTCCATTTATTTTTTTCTTCTTTAGAAAATGCAACTGCATCACGTACAGAAAGTACTGATCCACTACCAAATCCTTGGGCACCTCGTGGTACTGGTCCATCAGCATCAGTTGCACCTAATCGTCAACAAGAATCAACCGGTGGATCTAATAATCAACAGCAAGATCAACAACAACAGCAACAACAAACAGCATCAGCTATTCCAACTGGTGCTCCTGGTAGTTCACCCGGTTTAATATCTCCAATGATGCAAAATTATATGTCTCAATTAGTTCAAAATCCTCGTTTACTTGAAAGTGTCCTTAATGCACCATATATGCAGCCTTTAATGGATTCTCTTGCTTCTAATCCTGATATATCAAGACAAATGGTTGCTAATAATCCAATGTTTGCTAATAATCCTGATTTACGTGAACAAATGATGAATGCCTTACCAGCTATGATGGAACAAATGAGAAATCCTGAAGTACAATCATTAATGCAAAATCGTGAAGCACTTGAAGCTATTACACAAGTTCAAGAAGGTTAGATAATTTAAAGTTCAATATAAATAATTTAATATTGTCTTATTTAGGACTTCAACGGTTACATACAGCAGCACCTAATCTTTTCCAAGCGTAAATTTATACGAAAACTATTTTAATAAATAATAAACATAAATAAATATATTATATTTAGTGGTGGTTTACCTGCTGGTCTTCGGTTTGGTCCAACAGGTTTAGCTTCACCAGCAGCTCCTGGTGGTTCAACAAATCCAGCTTCTACTCCATCGACCTCTTCAACAACTGGCCAGGCACCATCATCAGCAACACGTCCTGGTACTGCACCAGGTGCAAATGATCCAAGTAATTATGCAGGTGTATTTGCCCAAATGTTAAACATGATGTCAAATCAGAATATTGTATGTTTTAATTTCAATAAAATTTATTTATTTCTTGACTGTTTTTTTCCCCTCTCAAATAGAATACACCACCAGATCAACGTTATGCTGTTCAACTAGAACAACTTGTTTCAATGGGTTTTACTAATCGTGAAGCAAATTTACAAGGTAATTGATTTGTTTTATTAATTAATCAATTTTGCTATGTTTTCCATCTTTTTTTTTTGAATAGCATTGACGGCAACAATGGGTGATGTAAATGCAGCAGTCGAGCGACTTCTTGGCCAAATCTAACTTTTACAATATATTAATTCTATCTTTTTTTTTTCCTATTCATGCTACTAAAATGTCTTCTTTTTCTTTTCATCATCTTTGCTCGATTTATTCAATCTGGATAGATTTCTTCTTCTTCTGCTGAAGAGTAATACATACATATACACATATATATACATATATATATGTATACATTCACACGGACGAGCATTCTTTTTTTTTTCTTGTTCATTTCGTTCCTTTTATTCAACTTTTCTTTTTATGTGTGGATATGAATGTTTGAGTGGAGAGAAAAGCAGATCGAAAAAGTGTTGAAAAACTATTTCTGTATGTATCCGCATATTTTGCAAAAAACAAAATCTCCAATCTGTTGTCACTATCGTCGTGTGTTTGTCTATGTATATGTGATCATCATATTTGTATAAAGCAAAAGAAAGACCATTTTTCAATTTAAAAAACAATAAGTAATAATGAATGAAAGAATATTTCACAATAATGAATATCAAAACAGAAATAGAATTTTGATATATTTATATTTATATTCTTAAGCAAACAACAAAATATGAGTATTAATCATAAATGACTTTCTCAAGAATAACTAATAGATATTCAGTGTTTTATCTAGCGGATGAGTGGTGTCCACTCGACATTTTGATTCACACATCGAAAAAAAGAAACTTGGATAAAACACTGACAGATACGACTGAAATGAATACTAAAAGCAAGAGATATCATATAGGATGATTAACTATTAAATTATCACGTAACCATCGTACGTTATCTAATGAGTAAAGTTTGTTCGATTTTTTATATTTTTATAATATGCACTCAGTTTATTGCAGTAAAGAAAAATCGTTAAACGAAATTGAATTTAATCATTAGATTGAAAGTATTTTCAAATTAATATATTTATTTCATTGTTTTAAAAAAATGACTTCAGCTAACTTATATGAATTCGTTCATTATATACGATTTTTCATTGGTAGCTCCACTTATTGTTAATTGAAGCAATTGTATGTATTGTTATCTATGTCAATTAATCTTTCATCAGTTTTTTTCTCTTCATTCTCCAATATGTAAAGAAGCAAATATTGCTTGTTTTCGATTTCTTCTATCAAGTCATATTTAATTGAGAGAGCAAAATTAATTTATAATATATAATACTAATTTTTTTAAAATGCTCATTTAAATAACGTTGATTTAACGAATACAAAATGCTATCGATGTAATTTCAATGGAAAAAAAAACAAAATGAAATGAAGCTTATTTATTCCAATAGAAATATCAATAATGAGCAACTAATTAATGCTGCATCATTAAATAGAAACTAAAATTTTAAAAATAATAATATAAGAAAAGTCATAATTTGAATATGTTTTTTTTTATCATTATTCATATAATTCAATAATTTATACTCTCACTCTCTAAATGTTCTTTTATTTTTTCTTGAATAGAAAATTAAAAAATTCAAGTATCTTAACTCATTCATTTCTATACTGTGAAACGTGTGTTTGACACTAGAAAAAGTAATAGGAGAATTCAATGATTTCATGTACATGTCATCCACTCATAGACGTCATAGAAAATGTATATAGATCATGAGACATATGTTCTCTTCTTACAATATATAGACATATATTAGGGGGCGGTCGTCGACTACTAATTAGTTATAATTACTCATAGACCTGGTGTGACTTTGATTTTACATTCACATTAATATTTTTTTTTGTTCGAGTAGATACATGTGCTACTGCTTGACGCACAAATATATAGCCGAGAGGCTTGAACCATATGTGAACTAAATTCACGGTTGAATATATTGTGTGTTTGATCCATAGAATATAAAGATTTCTTATAATGTTCATTACACACTTATGTACGTAGGTATATCGTTTAATGAAAAAGAGAGAGAGAGAAAAAGCTCTTTTGATTCGGGTAAGGGCGGGTTAAGTGTGACAAATAAGCGAAGATAATAATAAATATATCAATATCTCAAATAAGAATACAGTAAAACATTGAAGAGTTGCGGTATATTTCATTGAAAGAATATATAGGTAAGAATTTAAAATAACAAATATCAACACGTTTATTTCAATTGTCAAGTGATCGATTATGAGCACATCACAAACAGCAAACAATCTATGTATATATATATATATTCAAACGGAAAAAATCAAATTTCACACGGTCATTCAAGTGACTTCATAGAAACGGAACTAAAATTGATTTCCATTGAGATATATGTGTACAATATTTATATACACACTTCATTATATATGTGTCTGTTTGTTGATCTCAGCATACATACATACATACATATATGAAGATCGATTTGAATGTTCATATATCATTCATCGTCTTAATAATTCTATCAAATGTGAGAATAACAAGAAAACAAGCTGTTCTCTCTTCTTTTGAGTTCATCAGTCGCCTGCCATCGTTGACTAATCTAACATCAATCATTTGCGCTCCGCTGATCTTCGACTTGTTCGTTCGCCATGACATCACTCTTTTTCTTCTTCATCCAATATATATATATATATATATATCTATTGCTTCTCATTTATCCACTTTTATTCCATGTTTTTCGTTTTATAATACCAGCACGTACTCATCCTCGTTTATTAATATTATTCGAAAGAAAAGAACGACTTCAAGAACAAAAAAAACAGATGTAACTATACTCTTTAATCACATGATGTCATGTATCCGTGTTGTTTTATTTTCGAAGAAAAAAAATAGAAAAAAATCAAACGTGGTACTTATAATCTACATACATTTTATTTTCGAAATAAATTGTATAGAAAAAGGTCAGAACAAAATCTTTCTTAATTTCTTTTTTGTGTATTAAACATGAGAAGAATAAAAATAGAACGTTGACGACATCCGTTTTCTTTCGAAAAATGTATGCAGGTGATTTTCTCACAAACGAGCTACCAACTGTCCACTATCTTCCTCTATATAATTGTCGCGCACGAGCACACACTTCACTCACGGAAATGGTTATGGACAGCTGTTCAATAATTTTTTTCTCGTTTTAGATCGATACATTTATCATAAAACACAATGACTAAAATCATTTCAAGGTAAACCGTTTTATTTATTTTGTTTTTCTTCGGTTTTATTCTATTTGTTTTAATTAACGATATATTATTAAATATTTTGTTTCGGTTTAATATCGTTTTTCTTTTCGTTACACTTGATCATCTTTCTTTCATAAAGCCATTTAGATTCGCTCGTGCTCTTATGTTTGTATGATAGATGAAGTGTGTTGTCTGTCCGATCCCTCAAGCCATTTTTCGCCTCTGATAGAGAGCAAGAAAGAAAAAGAGAGGGAGAGAGAATTTTTCTCTCTATTCGTCGGAAAAAAGATAATATTGCATACCTGAAAGAGAAAAAGAGAAGCGTATAGAGATTGGTTAACAGAATCTATTGGTGGGTGGATGATAGCGGAACTATTTCATCCATTGCATTGCATAGACGAACAGTCTTCGACATTCTCTCTCGCTTACATTTATTCTCTCTGGTATATGTGTTTATTCAGCACTGTACATACACATACTACAGTAGCATCGCTAAAAATATTAGAAATCATCAAACGAAATACAAAGATAATCTTCTTCTTTTATTCAGATATATCTATTCTTTAACACCTTTATTATTGTTTGTCTTTGGTTAATTATTTGATATTATAAAAAAATCTACACACATATAAAATGATGACCGCTAGCAATCTAATCGAGCCGGCACGATTCAAGTAAGTAAGTGAATGTGTATGCTGATAAATCGTTTGATGACACATGTGTGTGTGTGCGCGCGTCGCAATTGTAAAGACACACAAAAGCAATCATATCTATTCTCTTTGTCATTGTATTTTCAATCATTTATTTGTTCCTACCACCACCACATGTGATGGACCATCGCCACACGAAGATCATTTCTTATTAAGCTCGAAACAAACAACATGTCTTGTTTGCTCATCGAATTAACTTCTGTGTTTGTGTGTGTGTGTATGATGTAACGTTTTTTTACTTGATTGTTGTTACTTTATCTATTCTGTCCTCGATGATCATCACTATTATGATTTATTCATATTGACTTAAAGTTTTCTTTTTTTTTTTGTTTTTTACAGTATGCCGTCTGGTTGGCCAACATCATTACAACTTGTTAAAGATCTTGATCGAACAAGTTGTTCGATTAAATCGGAAGAATCAACATCAACTGATGAATTAGATGATGATCAAAATAATGATGGTGAAGGAGTTTGGAGTCCAGATATCGAACAAAGTTTTCATGTAAGAATATTATTCTTTTCTATATAATCTTCCATATATAAATAAATCAATTAATCTAGGAAGCATTAGCTATTTATCCTCCATGTGGTCGAAGAAAAATTATTTTATCCGATGAAGGTAAAATGTTCGGAAGAAATGAACTTATTTCACGTTATATTAAAATGCGTACGGGTAAATCACGTACACGAAAACAAGTTTCATCACATATTCAAGTTCTTGCTAAACGAAAATCCAAAGAACTTCAATCATTATTTAAGGTAAATAAATTAATCATTAAAAAACTAAACATTCGGTTTTTTTTGTCGTACCTATTTTAGGATTCAAATTTAAAAGAACAACATCGTCCATTTGTTATGAATCAACATTATCATCCATTACGTGATAATACAACAACATCACCAATTATAACTGATAGTAATTCACCATATTATACACATCATCGTACAGGTGTATCACTTTTTTCACCAACAACAAATATGAATATAACACCAACATCATCATCACCATTTAAATCGACAGCAAATCTTTCACCATATTCATCACCATCAACAATTGTATGTTTTCTTTTCTAATATTCTTTTTTTTTGTTTATTTATTTTTTCTTCTTGTGTTTTAGAGTCTCTGGCAACAACCAAATACACCCTATCTTGAGTAAGTTTTTACTTTATAATTAAATTAAAAAAACAAATCTAATTTATTAGTATTAAACCATTTTCACCATCATCGACAACACCCATCGAACTTATACCAACAGCAAGTACAACAAATTCATTAACAACACGTTTTATAAGTTCAAATCGAATGAAACTTGTGGAATTTGCTGGATATATTGAATCAAAACGTGATATTGATTCAGTAAGATATTTAACAAAATTTCTATTGAATCATATTTATATCATTTTATTTTAGAGACATTATCTCCTTCATATCAGTCAAGACGCTGGTACTGATATTAAACCTGAAGTAAGTTGATTGAATCTTATTATATTTTATTATATATATATTACTACTAATAGCGTATCAAAGTGAGCCAAATTATTGATATATTTCCAATGTTAAAAGAACTCTATGACAAAGGACCACAAGATGCTTTCTATGTTGTCAAAGTTTGGGTATTAATTTTGTTTTTTTTTTCTTTTTCATTATTTATAACTTAATTTCTTTTCTAATAGGTTAATATGAATTATCAAGATACTGCTGCAAATATATATCATTGTTCTAATTAGTAAAGAAAAACAAATAATTCTTTTATATATATATTTATTTATTTTGATTTTTTTAGTTTTGAAAGTTCAGAAGAAAATTTAAATATTAATATAACAACAAAAGTATGTTCATATGGAAAAACGGCTGTTGAAAAAATTGAAGTAAAATATCTGATACATAGATTTTGTTTTTTCAATAATGAATTTTGTCTTTATTAGAGTGGTGTAACAAAATATAATGATATTATTGGCAAATGTATTTATCGTTCAAATGATACAACAATGTGTAGTTATATGGTTGAATTTATAAAAAAACTTAAAACAGGAATATATATGCGTGAAATGATGAATGCAGTACTTGAACATTTAAGTGTACTTCAGGTAAGAATCTTTCTTAACATAATTTTTCTCTTCATTAAATTCTTCTTCTTTTTAGACAGTTGTATCAAAAGATACGGATGAATTACTTTTATGTGTTGCATATATTTTTGAAATAAGCGAATCACAATCATTGGGTGGAACACAATCGGTTGCCTATCGTTTATGCGATTGAAACTTTCGTTTTTTTCTTTTTGCATCTCTTTTTTTTTCTTGTTTTTTGAGCCCCTCCTTAATATAATGCCGTTATGGCTGTGCAGATATAATGATCATCCACTTATACCCTCGGCATCACATTGTTTTTTCTTCTTCTTCGTCTTCTTCTATCCTTATTATTATTCTTGAACATGTAGTTTGTTTTCGTTTGCTTTATGCTTGTACCACTACCCGCTTCTTCATTGCTGCTATCACTTTTTCTTGTCTCTAATAAATTATTTTTCAAGATTCTCTTTTGGCCTTATTCGCTCTTTTTTTCAATATATATACATTCCAATGTCTATCTATATATGATTGTGTCGAAGAAAAACAAATCGACGGTGATTTATTGACTTGTGTCAGACGAAACAAAGTTAATTTACCATATCGTTGATCTTCTTTCTTTTGCCTTTTTCTCATCCAATTTATCTATATCGTAGAAGAATTCGTATAAAACAAAATAGTATTTGTTATATGTACTTGGATTTAATGAGAATGTAAGACAAGCTCCAGTTGTAAAAACATTACGATGGTGACGAAAAAGAATATGATTGACGATAGAAGAGAAACAAAAAGAGAGAAAACGTGTTAATTGCTGCGTAGAGTAAAAGATCATCAATGATAGAATCGATGAACGCGCAAATGATCGTACAGTTAAGATTTGTTTGCCATGATAACATATAACACCAGTTGTCAGTGACGATGATCGATGGAGTGTGTCGTCGATGATGTTGAGTGCTGCCTAATTCATTCGACAAGCATGATATTATTAGAAGAATAGATAAGAATATATATATATATATATGTAGCACCTCTAATGGACGTACTAATGCCAATGAATTTTTTTTCTCATCTTTTAAAATATCAATTTATAAAAGAAAGTTATATAGAAGATTTTAATTGGTTCTAAGCAGCATGTTAGAACTAGTATTTATTCTAAGCATCTTCATATGTGACATTGTACTTCTAAATCATTATGTAATTCATCAAGATAGAATGTCGAAACTATGTACAGAACTATTAAATTAGATTATTACATCTACTACCAATAATGTTCAATTGTTTTCAAGAAATCTGAATTTCTTTATTATGATTAATCAAAATAAATCCTATTTTTTGTTGTAAATTATTTAGAGTCTTATTCATGAAATAAAATGGCAATGTATACATTGGAATAATTGTCTGTTAAACAATGCAATGAATTAACTATGATTAATTTATTAGAAATAGAAAAAAAAAATCTTTTTTTTTATACAGTATTTGAATATATAAGTGATGCAAAGCCACAAACATCTTTACCACGTTTCATAACTTCTGAACTGACATTGTAGGAAAGAACATTCCATAGTCCTTTATTATTATTCAATAATCGAGATAAAATCATAATGATTAATGATGGCCATAATCCACACATTGAATTTTGAGTTATTTGTTGAGTTTGTAAAAGTTGTTCAGGATTATTTGATAAAATGGATTGTAAAATAGATTTATTATTAACACGAGCATATTCTTCATTTGCAGATAAATTTTGTGCATTATTCTGACCATAACCAGGACCATAATGAGTATAATCCGTAGTAGAAATAATAACTATTCGTTTACCTATGAATAATAAACATAACTTAAATAAATTACTATGCATATCTAGTTTTCTATCATTATCTATACCTGTTTGTTGTTGATATAAATCAATTGCTTTTTTAATTTGTTCACATATTTGATATCCTTTATTCAAATCGTTTAATCTTGAAAGTGATAATGCAATTAATTTAGCGTTTGGTCGTATATGTTTTAAAAATGGTAATTGATTTTCTATGGAATGTTCATTTCGATGTGCTTCTCTGTCGACATATTGAATACCTAATATTGATACGAATATATTAAATAAATCTGCATCAGTTTCAACGACACCAAGTGGTGTTTGCCAATTATCAGGAGAAAGACTGACATTAGATAAACCTGCACCACTATGATTTGTTCCGATTATAAGAACTGTATCGAAGATAAATGAATTTAACCAATAATAAGCTTTAGCATAAAGAGGTCCTGAATCACAATAAGCACCATGTGGTACAAGTAAACATGGAATAAATGTTGTATCGTTGTTATTAATTGTAGAAAGTTCTAATGGTAACTGACCAGGTCCTAATCGATGTAAATAAGAGGAGACAATTTCTTGTAAACATTCAGATTTTAATGATGAATAATAATAACAAAGAGGTTTACGAATCATAATCTGTTGTAGATTAGAAAGATTTATATTACTGATCAAATTATTGATAAGAATATATCATAGATGTTGTAAATTTATTAAATATATAATACTAAGGTCAAAAGGACATCTATCAAATTGATAATTTGTTTCATGCAAGCATATAAATGGATATTAGTGCATGTTTTTCTACATCAATAATTTAAATAAAGATTAATGACGACTTACATTATTAATCGCTAAAATTAAAATTTTCCGTTATAAATTAAAGAAGGAAGTATTCATGTTAAACCGCATTGTACTTAACATCTAAGAAAATGAGTATCTCAGTTAAAAGAAATACCTTGTTTTTTTTCTAAATTTATAATTACGTAGTAAAATTTGTGGCAGTAAAAAGTCACAATACTAGCTATTATAATATTTTCTGTTTTGCAATTGATTTTTCTTTCTCTATCAAAGATAAGTGATCTCCGAAAACAATTGTACCAAAGCTTTTCTAACACGAAGATAATGTAAATATGTCACGATGAGTCATTCAGTTAATGTCTAAATTCATTATAGAGGGCAGTTGCGAATAATTTTATTCTCGAATTGTGATGAATGAAATAATACTTATTTTTTCAACTTGATGAAAGTGAAAAGGTGCTGTCATATTTCGACGAGACGATTTTGGTTCATGAATGTTTGCTGATTCTATCAAGTAATTAATTGATGCAAGAAAAAGATTATTGATAAATAATTGGTTATAACGAAATAATGAAGATACAACATAACATAACTTATTCTCGGAGAATATATTTTAAAGGAACAAAGTCATCTAATGAATTTAAGATTATACATTTTTAAAAAGAATAGATATACGTCATACTTTAATTAAACAATATAAAACGAACTTTCCGCAGCCATAGATATATATAAAACAAATTAGTACAATAACGCCCATTAAAATTTTTACAAATAACATGCCATTTAGATAATAACATCCGTTTTTTGTCAATAAAATTAATTCTAATAATAATTTATTTAAATCATATAAAAGGACGTACATTTACATGGATAAGTATCAGAAAAAAACACGAACAATGTCCAATTTAACACAAATTGCAGTCTCACTTCAACGAGTTATCCTACCAATCAATGCCCTTCTTGGTATCATCGGTAACTCCCTCAATATTGCTGTACTCACTCGACGCTCTTTATTTTATCATGCTTGTTCTCGGTATTTTCTTGCACTTGCTGGTAACAATCTATTTTATTCAACTATTATGATAACTCAACGCTTATTGTCTAATGGATATCAAATTAATATAACCACTAATTCAATCATCGCATGTAAGATTGTTACTTATATTAGTACTTTGTCTAGTTTCCTGGCAACGTACTTCATTATACTGGCTTCTATCGATCGATGCTGTGCCAGTTCACACAATGCCCAAATACGCAAGTTTAGTAATGTCCGAGTAGCTCATTGGATGATTCTTCTTGTTGTTGGTGTACTTGCATTATTTTTTATTCATATCTTAATTATATGTAAGTTAGATCCTGGAAAAGGCTTTGCATGTGTTACACAAGCCGATACAACCTATTTTCAAGTATACATCATCATACAAGTTCTTCTCTTTGCTGTTGTTCCACCTAGTCTTATGATGATTTGTGGCATTATTACCATAAAAAATATGAAGCGTTCACGTGTAGTTCCAATAAGCATTTCACGTTTTAATCGTACTGAAAATCAACTAGGTCAAATGCTTTTCTTTCAAGTTGGTGCACATATTTTGCTCACTCTACCAACAAGTGTTAGTTATCTTATAAGCACCTTACCTAATCCAACTCGTAGTACATCTACCTATGCTTTTGCAGCTGTAATTTGTCAAATGTTCTTCACTTTTTCAATTGGTATGCCATTTTTTTCATATATTCTATCTAGTCGTGTGTATAGAAAACAACTTAAACGATTAATCTACAAAATATTTCGAAAACGTGTTGACAATCAAGAAGATCCTTCAGCAAATCAAAATACTATTCATCATGGTACAGCGGTGGCCAAGCCATAATCAACAACAATGCACTATCAACTGAAATGTTTTATCTTTTCTAAAATAGTTCTTTTGAAATAAATCATTGAGTATTATTAATATTATATGTTAAATGTATTAGTATAATTGTCGTAATATTATAGTTTAATAAAGAATGAACTTCAAAATATAGAATATAAATTATGTTTTGTAGAATGATGATATACAGAAGTAAATAGCTAATTAAAATATTGCTTTATTGTTTAGTGCACTGACTTTTGTATCAAACAAGAACAATATGTCATTTTTTTTTAATAAAAAAAACAACATCTTCTACTATCAGATATTGAAATAAATATCTAATACCTATTACATTATTTATTTTAATATCTGCAAGTTCTTATTATTTTTGTTATACATCAATCATTCCCTTGAATTGATCAGATTTAGTTAAGAGAATATTTTTTTACAAAACTATAGTTTCACATTTTCATAGTGTTATCTTTTATTATTTCGTTGATATGGTAACTATGACGTCAACTAAATTATTAGTCAAACCATCACGAGATCACATTTGAAGGAAAAAAGTCATGAATTAATGTTTCTGCAGGATTAACTTGTTTTTAATTAATTGTTAGCGTACATTCACTTTCCCTTTCTCTTTATTCTATGCCCAATCAGATAGAGAGTACCAAATGTTACTCTAGTAAGAATAATGATACAAAATGAATTGATATATTGTTAATGGGTAGGCAGGAGAAAAACTAGTATTGAAAATTATTTTGAAAGCAACTAACTAATTGATTGTCGAAAAATCTTGGAATATAACATCTTACTATATTCACAACAAGCAGAATTATGTGTTTATTAATTCAATGATAATGTATTTTTTTTCGTATTTTTATATATATTTAAAAAAAAACAGAAACACTAATTTTTTGACACTTTGTTATAAGTGGTATTTATCAGTGTTATAAAAGAAAAACAAATAAAAAAAAGCGTATATATGTGTAGATTTGTTCGTTAAATTATTACATAAATCATTTTGGCAACAATACATACCATTACCTGGAGTGCATGTTGCAGTGTAATCTCTGGTTACTGAAGTACCAACAACTTTTTTCTACAAATGACCAAATATGATTAATTAAGTTCAAAAATAGAAAAAAAACTTACCGTGCAATAGTTATTTCCACCTTCAGTGAGAGCTATTGTGGCTATATTACGATTCATAGTCACTCCACAGTTATTACATTTGTAACATTGAAAAGCAGCATTGCTTCGTTCAATAACTAGAAAAAATTAAATCAATTATTTCTTATCAAATTCATGTAATAATGTTTCATTTTCGTAAAGCGATATTCGATATCAAAATGAACTTTAAAAAACTACTTTAACTTACTTGCTACGATGAGTAAAAACACAAGTAATTTTTTCATGCTAATCGTAATAGACTAGTATTTTTATGGGCAATTTAAAAATTGAAGCGAGCAGTAATTATATATTACAAAATGGATAATAACGAACTGATTTAACTGTAGTAATAAATATATATTTGAGCGGTAATAAGCTTATATTTTAATAACAGAAAAATTACTGTTCGATGAAAGCCTTTTTAGCTTCAGATGGCTTGCCTCACTTTCTTTTTGCACCAATTGCTACATTTTTTGCCTCTGGTGGAGCTTTGCAATATTTCAGTCCTATGGACAATCCGATGATGTGCTAGGAGATGTAATTTTTTAGAAGTGATGGGCAAATGCAAATTTGTTATTGTATGTGCATACTGGAAACCATTTTCTTTTTTTTTTGAACATTTTCACTATTAGTAGAAGAGTCTAGTTGCATATCATCATCATTTTCAGCAACAGAAACATATTATGATACGCCTTGTGACTGAGTCATCTGTGCAAACGGTATAATTGTTAACGGGTAAATCGATCTCACTGATGAAACATAATTTTCTTTTTTATTTTACAAATGGTGACAATGTATGTATATATAGAGAACAAGTGAGAGGGAAAATCCAAAATAATTTGGTAATTAGCATAAAATGTGAAGAGAAAATCCCGGAAAAACGTAAAGAGATATGAGCGGTTGGTCAAAACCAAGAGATCCAAGAAAATGAAGGAGATTATATGTACATGTTAGAAGTTCATTGGAATCATTCTCTTCACTTCGCATATGTACACAAATGTTTTTTCGTTCTTTCACATATGGTCTTTTCCCGGTAATCTGTACAATATAGTATAGAACAAAAGAAACACAAAAAGTAAATCCATATTGCCCTTCCTATGTAATATTTATCTTCAGTTTTAATAAACTATTATTTAGCTAGTTTACTTTTAGCTGAATTATTATATTTATCGCTCAGTTAATACAATTATCGCTAAACTTGATTATTGCTCATTCATATTATTTATTGCCCGATTAAATTTTAGTCATTATAATATGTATATGTAACTAAATTCTTGATTTTTCCTTCTCTATGAAAGATAAGCGATCTTCAATAACAAATACATTTAAGTTATTATCGAACTAAAACGATTTTATCAAAACTTTTCTAACACCAATATAATGTAAATATATGATGATAAATCATTCAGTTAATGTCTAAACTCATTACAGAGGATAGCTGCGAATAATTTTATTCTCAAATCGTGATGAATGAAATAGCACTTATCTTTTCAATTGTATCTAAATTGTTACTCTGATCAACACAGTTATTAATAGCGATCATTCAAGTTAAAAAATTTAACTTTCTGACTATATTATAAAATTAAGATTTTAATTTTTCAAGATTGTTAAGTTCATAATCCATTCTCTTTTCAACAACGTTCTCTAACATCTTGAATATTCTATGCATGATATACAATCACATTCTTTCTCGTAAAATCCAGTGACATTACAAGCAAAAATAAAGAGTCGAATAGAAATATATGAATACTTGTAAACAAAAATTTTAATTCTTATCATTCTTGATTAATTGAATATGTAGATGCAAAATCATTTTTGATGAAAATAAAAAGTTATTTTCGTATTAACATAACTTATTCTTGGACAATATATATTACAGCAGCAAAGTCATCTAAAGACTTTAACATTCTACATTTTTAAAAAGAATAGATATACGTCATACTTTAATTAAATCATATAAGAGGAACTTTTTGCAGTCCCAGATATATATAAAACAAATTAGTCTAATAATGCCCATTAAAGTTTTTATCCGTAAAGTTCCATTAAGATAAAAGCATCCGTTTTTTTTCAAAACTATTAATATTCATAACATGTCAATAAAATTAATTCTAATAATAATTTATTTAAATCGTATAAAAGGGCGTACATTGACATAGATAAGCATCAGAAAAAAACACGCACAATGTCCGACTTGACACAAATTTCAACCTCACTTCAACGAGTTATCCTACCAATCTATGCCATTATCGGTATCATAGGTAACTCCCTCAATATTGCCCTACTCAGTCAACGTTGTTTATTTTATCATGCTTGTTCTCGGTATTTTCTTGCACTTGCTGGTAACAATCTATTTTATTCAACTATGCTTTTGACTTATCGTATATTGTCTAATGGATATCAAATTAATATAACCACTAATTCAATCATCGCATGCAAGATTGTTAATTATATTAGTACTTTAACTACTTTTCTGGCAACATACTTCATTATACTGGCTTCTATTGATCGATGCTGTGCCAGTTCACGCAATGCTCAAATACGCAAGTTTAGTAATGTTCGAGTAGCACATTGGATGATCTTTCTTGTTGTTGGTGTACTTGCATTATTTTTCATTCATATCTTAGTTATATATGGATTAGAGCCTGATAAAGGCTTTATATGTATGATGCAAGCCAATACAACCTATTTTCAAGTATACATCATCATACAAGTTCTTCTCTTTACTGTTGTTCCACCTAGTCTCATGATTATGTGTGGTATTATTACAATAAAAAATGCCAAGCGTTCACGTATAGCTCCAATAAGTGTTTCACGTTTTAGTCGTACTGAAAATCAACTAGGTCAAATGCTTTTCTTTCAAGTTGGTGCACAAGTTTTGCTCACTCTACCAACGAGTGTCAGTTACCTTATTGGTACTTTCCCTAACTACATTCGTACTACACCTACCTATGCTTTTGTGGCTGCAGTCTTTCAAGTGCTCATTACTTTTTCAATTGGTATGCCATTCTTTTCATATATTCTATCTAGTCGTGTGTATAGAAAACAACTTAAAGAATTATTCCACAAAACATTTCGAAAATGTGGTGGCAATCAAAATGAGCATTCAGTAAATCAAAATAATGTTCCACCAGATATAGCGGTGGCCTAGCCATAATCAACAATGATGCATTACTAACTGAAATATTTCATGTAGAATATACTAGTGTTTTATGTTGTGTATCAGTATAATTGTCGTAATATTTTAAGTTAATAAAGAATGAACTTCGAAATATAGAATATAGATTATATTTTATAGGATAGTGACATACAAAAGTGAATAGCTAAGTAAAAAATATTATTTTATTATTTAGTGCACTGACTTTTGTAGCAGACAAGAACAACATCTTCTACTGGAAGGTATTGAAATTAATATCTAATATCTATTACATTATTTATTTTAATTTCTACATGTTCTTATTGCTTTTGTCACACACCAATCATTCCCTTAAAAATGATCAGATTTAGTTAAGAGAATTTTTTTTACAAAAATAGTTTCGTATTTTCATAGTGTTATCTTTTATTATTTTGTTGATATGGTAAATATGGCGTCAATTAAATGATTAGTCAAAACATCACGAGATCACATTTGAAGAAAAAAAGTCACGAACTAAAGTTCTTGCACGACTAACTTTTCTTTTAATTCATCGTTAGCTTATGTTCTCTTTCCTTTTTTTTTTATTCTATGCCCACTCAAATAAAGAATAATGATACAAAATAAATTCATATATTGTCCAACTTACTTCTATGCATCCCGTGCAAAACTAGAAGAAGGATATTTATAGAACTCGTCTTTCATTATTTTTATTGTCAATTAGTAGCCAGGAGAAAAACTAATATTGAAAATTATTTTGAAAGCAACTAACTAATTGATTGTCGAAAAATCTTGAAATATAACATCTTACTATATTCACAACAAGCAGAATTATGTTTTTAGTGAAGATACTATCGGATAATTATTCATGATTATTGTTTTCTTTGCAGACATTGAATACTTAGTACACTATTCGGTCTTTTCGTCCTTTTTACTTAAAATCTTAAGTATTAAGTAAATTTCTTGCAGTACAAGTAAATGTACTTATATTACAAAAATGTACTGGGGACTTGTACTAAATATTGATTTACTTAAGTACCTGTACTGTAAGTACAAAAGTACCTTGATTAGTTTTCAGATCTCGTATATTTCAAATATTATTAACACACTTGCTTATATAGATTTTCCGTTTCAATTAAAATTCTATTATTTCATCTCTTTTTAGTTTGCTTCGGCTTCCAGTTGTAATTAATGACATAAGCGTTGTTTAATGATACGTTTATATGAATTTTTTTCTGCTCGACTATGTTTTGTCGGTGATAATTATATATATATATATGGACATAACTTTAAAAGGCTTGTATCAATATTTTTGTCTTAGTATTTCAGATAATTAATATAAAAAACTTTTTAACAAAAACTGATGATTTTTTCTTATTCAATAAAATAAAATAAAGTAATAAACAATTAAAAATAAAAACTATCAGTGAAATATTTGTGAATCAAAAGCAGTTTACTGAAACAAGAGATAAATGAGATATTTATCTACAATAAATTTTAATCAAGAACTAACAATAATAACATCTATATTTTGTTAAATATAACTTATATTCATTCATTTTATAGATATCATTAAGGTGTGAAAGAAGTTTGTCATTAATTCAGATGTTAGTCAGTTTTTTAAAGGTATGAATAGATATTAGACCAGTTTTTACACACATTTGTAATTTTACTGGGTATACTTGTACTTGTCCAATGTCTGTTTCTTTGAATTGATAGAGTTCATTTCGTTATTATGAGAGAGTGTAATTTTAAATAATTAGCATAAGAAGTGAAAATATCTGTTTATTGATTCAAAGAAAATAATTTTTTTCTCGTATTTTTATATATATTTAAACAAAAACCAGAAACACTAATTTTCTGACACTTCATTACAAGTGAAATTTATCAGTGTTAAAAAAGAAAAACAAATAAAAAAAAAGCATATATATGTAGATTTGTTCGTTAAATTTGTCGTAGAACAAAGCCAACTATCGAGAATAATATGAATAGACCACCATTGACATAATATTTAGAATTGGATGAATTGCATAAATCATCTTGACAACAATACATGCCATTACCTTGAGTACATGTTGGACTGTAATCTCTGGTTACTGCAGTACCAACAACTTTTTTCTACAAATGACCAAATATAATTATTTAAATTCAAGCTTAGAAAAAAAACTTACCGTGCAATAGTTACTTCCACCTTCGGTGAGAGCTATTGTGGCTATATTACGATTCATAGTCACTCCACAGTTATTACATTTGTAACATTGAAAAGCAGCATTGCTACGTTCAATAACTACAAAAAAAAATTAAATCGATTATTTCTTATCAAATTCATCGAATAATATTTTAAATTCTACTATAATATTCATGTTTCCTTTTTTGTAAAGTGATATTCGATATCAAAATGAAAATTAAAATACTATTTTGACTTACTTGCTACAATGAGTAAACAGACAAGTAATGCTTTCATGTTAATCATAATATGCATATGTAACTAAATTTCTGATTTTTCTGGACTATTTAAATTTGGTCCAAACGAAAACCAAGTTTATTTTTCCACCTACTGTTTTTAACAAAATATTTGGTATTACTGATTGTTCATCAAATATTGATATTAGAACAGTATAAGTTTAGTCATCATACTCAATCAAGAAAAAAAAGGGGAGGAGTGGGTTTTTATCTGTCAATGTTTGCTGATAAAATAAAATGAAATTTTCATAAAAGATTTGTTCGTTGACGTCATCTATATTATTTATTTCGAAAAAACAAATTATGCAAAGATTTACCTTCAAATATGCAAATTTCAAAAACATGCCACCTTAAACTTGATAGTTAGTTATTTGCTGTACTTTTTTCTATTCAAATCTCTATTCATATTGACATTACAAAGGTCAATCTATTTTAAAATTTTCAATAGAATAGTCGTTTCAATTAGTTTACTTTTAAAATAATACAAAACTGAATTTTATTAGTATAATATATATTTGGTCAAGCAAAATAAATCTTGAACAGTTTTTGAAAGAGAGATGAGTAATTATCTCTTCATCTTTTAGCTTTGTGCAAATATGTAACGAAATTCTAATAGTTTTTATGCATATGTTTGAAATCGTACATATAATTACGATTAATAATAATGTGTCTGTTTTAGGGTTTCAGATTAATTATGATAAACTGCATTGATATGAAGAAAATTAAAAAAAAAACTATTTAAAACTAACATCATTTCAATCAATTGTTGGTATTCGTAGGCGTTGGTGCCTGTTATTATAAATATAGATAAACGTATGACATTATTTCTCATCATATCACTTGATGTTTGATTGCTTAAAAACAATGTTTTAAAAATAAAAGTGGGACTGTAATGAAAAAATATTTTTGTACGACGAATACAAGTAGCATATGGTACATTTCTCACCATTCTCACGCCATAGCTATTCTTACATATATATACATATATATCGTTTCACTAACAATTACACTTCATAACCATGAAATCATTGACCATTGCCATCACTGCTGTTGTTGCTTTTATTGCTGTTGGTATAGCTGTAGGATATCCATCAGTAATATCAGATTCAGATGTTCATGAACTTCCAGAGGTTTGTTTTATTTTTGAAATACATAAACATTCTTGAATTTACAGACAAAAACTATTAGGCAACTCCTCTAATAGATATTATAATTGTAAAAAGTATCGATCAAAATGTAGATAACTTTGCCAATTTAAACAATTGATTTTCTTAGATGAGAAACATTTAAATTTAACAATACTTTTAATCGTATAATAATTATTCTTTTTGTTTTGAATTTTAGACACGAAACTTTCTCCAAAATGTATGTTACCATACTCATAAATTTTTGTTATATTAATTATATGATTTCTTTATATTTATCTAGCTTCTTATCAATCAAGTACTCAATGTTCTTCCTTCAAATATTCGTGACCAAGTAGATGATGCTGCAGCTATGTTCAATCATACACGCACTGAATTTCTTGTTAGAGGTATCAAAGAATTACAAGCTTATCAAGCATATTCAAAAATTGACTTTATTAGTGCAATTCAAAAAATTGTTAAATTTACCGAAACTGAAGTATCACGTGAACAAGAAGACGAATTGAAAGGAATTGAAGTAGAAGCTATTCATTTAGCAACATTATTGTTTGAAAACAAACTTCAACCAGGTGCATTGAATGGAATCTATGATTTAATAACTAAAATTGTTCGAAAAACAATTGATGGTCAAACATTGTGCGATGAATTACCAAAAGTAGTAAAAGCAATCGTAGCCCAACACATTTAAATTATAATCTAATGAATGTGTTTCTCTACTTGTCTTTTTTTCCTGCCTATAACATCTTGTATTAGAATCAAATTATTTATTTGATTTTATAATAAAAATTGAATGGCAAAACTCACAGTGTTTAACTATCGTTTGCTGTTATTAAATAGAAATCAGAAAAATATATTGTTTATAACTCGTAGATTCAAAATTTATTTGCATGAAACGAAATTTTAGAATTATATGTTTTAACCTATTTCTATGGTTTATTGTGTTCAAGTAGAGTTATGTATTCTTAAAATAGTCTGTCAATCAAAGATAAAAAGTAATCTACAAAAAACAGTGAACTAGCGATGATCTTTTTCGATTTTCAAACAATATTCTTTTCTATTATAATAGTCAGGATGAAAGTGTGAATCGAAGTACTTTATTTATCGTTCATGTACCAAAATTGATTTAAAAATTTGTAAATGGTAAGTATACGAATGTTAAATGAAATTGACTAATCAAAAAAATATTTGGTATATTAGGAATATCATTGTTGATATCTATCAATTCAAAATGATTATTGAAATGATTTAATGAGTTTATCCATTTGTTCCTCAATATTCAGTATGTATTAATATTTACTGTACAAGTCGAGTTAAATAACGTTTCAGTGTATTCATATTAGATCATAATATGAATGTAATATAAACAGAATCTTGATTATTATTTTCCAGATATGATTTTCGCATTTAGATGATTTAATCTTACATATTTTCTTTGCTTTTATTCTTGATAATGATGGTCAATTTAGAAAAGAACTAAATATAATTAAATTGATTAAAGAGTTGCCTCAATACTTGTTATTTAATCAAGAATATTATCATGAAAAAAGATAATGCATAGAAAACAGTTTTCCTTGTTCAATTTTATATTAAATTTTCGTTTGTACAACATACATTTTTTTCAAAAAATAACAAAACAAAAAAAAAAGAATTGTTTAAGTTTGTAAATGAATATCTCTCTTGATATTGAATTTTTTTGTTTTAAATAATGATGTTAATACTCTCTTTCAGAGCTTTAAACGAGATAGGCTAAGGAGCAACTTGATTATTTGTTAAATGGAATTGACATTTTAAATGGGTTTTAATTGTCTGTCGAAATCGTGGTGAAAAAAGAAGAAAAATGTAAAAAGATAAAGCGAAATTGATTCCAAAGATAAATGCAGTGAATTGATTCATAAAATATATAATTTCTAATTCATCAACACTTTTCATTGCTATTTCATTAATTATTGCCATTATATAAATAAAAAAAATTGCTCGAGGAAGTGTACATAAAATAGTTAAAAGAGTTTGACTAATCATCATTTTCGTCATTTGTTGTTCCCATGTTGATAAACGAGTTATTGATAAACGAGTTCGAACTAAATCTTGATGAACACGAGTAACACCAAAAATATTTTGATATGTTAATATACCGAATATTATTAAAATTATAAGAGGAAATATAGCAGCGACTAGAGGATCCAGAAAATAAAGAGAAACTTGGGCAAAAATTTCGTTAGTATAAATACAATTAAACGTAGGAGGTACCAAATCGCAAAATAGGAAATAAGGAATGCAGATCAATGACCAAAAAACAAAAGGAAATAGAAAGAGACGAGAAGCTATATGATTTGAACTTAATTTTCGTATTCGCGTCGATCGAGATGTACATGCCCATCGATCGAATGCAGATAACCAAAGAAAACTCATTGCTGCAGGTGCTGTTACTTGACTAAAGTACATTATTAACTTACATGATACTGATGATGCAGATCCAGATGTTGATGGAATACTTTGTAGAAGAATCATTATTAACGCACCTAGGTTAGTGATTGACTGACCCATAATATAAAAAGTACTGGGAGATTGCCGAAATGTTTTTACTCCGACGAAAATAATCATGTTGGAAAAGTTTGATATAAATCCAATGAAAAATAGTGTGATTGGACCCCAAACAGATAATTGAGCAGTTGCTTCAACAATAGACATTTTTTAAATACTGTTGCTTTTGAAAGATAGAATTAATACTATCATATCTTTTACGTCTTATTCTTTTATTTTAATCAACTTATTTCTACAAGGTGCATCTGTCATACTTTTTTTTTCTTTCTCTTTTCATAATATTCTCAAATAGAATACATTATAATATTTGAATGAAGATAGGTCAAATATTTTATTTTTTGTCTAATCGTAATACAATTTCATTTCTTCAAATTGAAATATCTACATCTCCTTAATGATAAAAGCAAACTCTCTAGGATCTCTATCATAGCAAGGAGTCTTTTCCACACTATAATGAAAGAAAAAGAAAATTCATATAATTCATCAACAAGGTATCTAAAACAGAATGATCATTATGTGGACATGTTCTCAACCGGTCGTTATGACAATATAGTCGTATGCAAGTAACTTTTAATCCGTCCTCAACCAAAAATTACTGAAGACAGAGACGGAGGGAATATGTTACTAAAAGTAATTTTTTCCATTTGATTTTCTCTCTCTTTCCGTCTTTTGCAGAAAATCTGTTCATGCCTGACAGGTTACATTATTTCGTCTTTAACATCTTATTTTTTCATCAACTAAAGTAATCAAATCTATTTTAGAAAAAACGAATATATACGTGTTCTACGTCTTGACTAGATATAAATAAATGCAATATGAGAAATATTTGTAACAAAAGAATTGTACAGATAATGTATTGATTCACTAGCATAGGTTAATAATACTGATTAGTGTATGTGAAAAAAAATGATATAAACAACAACTGAATTGTCATCTGTTGATATTTTTTTCTTTAAGACACGTAAAAGTAATGTAATACTAAACAGAATAGTTGTTTTAACGCGCATCTTTGGATTCGCTCACCTTTTTTTTTACAAGACATAATATTAGTTTGGTTAGTAAATCGTAGAGTCCGGTCATATAATGATCCTGAACGACCACCAGTACATATAATAATCAGAACCGAATACTGAAAGATTTTCAGAGAATCTCTTCAAAATATGCCAGATTCAAGTTTATGCAATAAAAAGTTTGATGGAAAAATATATAATACTACGAACATAACTAAGAGTTACAGGTAGGGAGCGACGGGACCGGTTTTTTTCGTCCCGACCCCGATTTGATCTCGCTTGGATGAAACCCTTTCCGGTCCCGCTTTCTAACAGGAAAATCCGTCTCGGTCCTGTTTAAATTCGATTTTTTTCAATCTACCAGAAATAATTTTTAAACACATATATGTGGAATAAGATCCAACTCGATAGTATTTCATAGTATTACGATTTGTTGATGGAAAGCTGACGTTTAAGCGTATATTATAGTATTCTGAGTTCTTTCAGTCAGATGCTATATCAAACTAATCGATCAAGCCGAAAAGAGAGCGCATATATGAGACAGATAAAACATTTCAATACATCAAAAGTGAAACGAGAAAGATCAAAGACAAGATCAATAAGGACAAATCTATATGATCAAAGAAAGGAACGAAAGTCAATCGATGCATATAAGTCGAGCGGCGAGCATGAAGGTGAACAGCAGACACCTTCAGTATCGAAGGAGCATCGAACTGGAAATAATAACACCGTATCAAGTGAAGATGAACTCGAAGAGTAATCAAAATTTGTTGTTTCTTGAACCTTACTTATTTATATATCTTACGAACATTGCTTTTCATGACATGTATACACTTGTATTTTAGTTTTATTTTTACGAAAGATTCCATTGAATTTTCGAATAAAAACAAATTGCACCTCGATAAGATATAGTTAGCTAAGTCCCGAAAAATTGTATCCCGTCCCGATCCCGATCCCGTTGAAGCAGCGGTCGGGATTTTCAGTCCCGGTCCCGTGACGTCATCAATCCCGACCCCGATCACGACGGGATCGGGACCGGGTTCGGGAAAAAATTAGGAATCGGGACAATCCCGCCGTTCCCTAACCCGGATCCGGTTAAAACAAAATTTTCAGACCCGGACCCGACTCAGACCCGCCCAGGTCCGGACCCGATGGGCTCTACTGTTGCACAATTTCGTTTAAAGTTTTGTGAGGTGTATTCTGAGTAATCGATCGATTATCGTTGACTTCATTAATATCAGGGAATAGACTACTTTCAGTTTGAATTTTCATTTTTGTCGACGGAGTTGTAAGGAGAAGAAGAACAATATATACTGGACACGTCTAATCGATAGTGTCTAGAACGAAAAAGTGAAGTTACGTCGATGATTACTCAACCATGACAATATTTCATCGCTTTTGTTTTCATTCTCCATGTATTGTTTTTCATAGAAACATCCCAAACAGGTAAGGACAAAACATTTAGAAGGGAAGTAGACACCCATAAATAGAATCGTTTTTGATCATTACTTCACTAGTAAATTTTACACAGTAACTCTAACTCAAATCATTCACGAAGCAAACAATGACTAAAGAAAAAGCATCAACAGTCACTTCTCCCAATTATCCTAATTTGACTTCTTCCAACAACAGCATTGGTTCAGTGCCTAACAGCATGCATAATTATCGAAAAGCACTTTCATTCCATGAAAGAGTCCTTAAAATCAAACAACAATCACTTCCTCACAACCATTCTAGTTTGGCTTATTCCTACAACAACATTGGTGCAGTGAATTACAACGCGGGTAATTATCCGAAAGCACTTTCTTATTATAAAAAAGGTCTTGAAATTCAACAACAATCACTTCCTCCGGATCATCCTGATGTGGCTTCTTCATACAACAATATTGGTTTAGTGCATTACAACATGGGTAATTATCCAGAAGCACTTTCATCTCATCAAGCATCACTTGCTATCTATCAAAAAACTTCTCCTCTCAATCAATCTAGTATGGCTATGTCGTACAACAACATTGGTGCAGTGCATTACAGGATGGGTAATCATTCAGAAGCACTTTCATCTTTTGAAAAAGCCCTTGAAATTCAGCAGCAATCACTTCCTGCCAATGATCCTGATTTGGCGATGTCCTACAATAATATTGGTTTAGTGCATAAAGACATGTGCAATTATCTAGAAGCACTTTTATTTTATGAAAAAGCCCTTGAAATCAAACAACAATCACTTCCTCACAATCATCCTGATTTGGCTCCTTCGTACATGTCCATTGGTTTAGCACATTACAGTCTGGGTAATTATCCGAAAGCACTTTCTTATTATAAAAAAGGTCTTAAAATTCAACAACAATCACTTTCTCCCAATTATACGTATTTGGCTCATTCTTACAATAACATTGGTTCAGTGCATGGTAAACTGGATAATCACCAAAAAGCACTTTCATGCCATGAAAAAGCCCTTGAAATTCGACAGCAAT
>CAJNOI010000753.1:0-27338 GCA_905250115.1 Adineta steineri
AAAAAAAACGGAACGAGAAGTAAAAAAGTTATTTGCCAGGGATGGGGATCGAACCCATGCTCACTATTGTGAATTGGATCTTAAGTCCAACGCCTTAACCACTCGGCCACCCTGGCACGTCCTTCTATATTATTAATATTCAATATATTGTTATATAATTGATTATTTTGCTTAACATTGTCTAGAAAATAAATCTATTAAATACCTGTTAATGATGTAAATGATTTTTGTAATTGAATATTTGTCTTCTTATCTAATTCTCTTCTATGATAATACAAATATTTGAAAAAATTTAATATTTTTGTTGCTAATATTTCAATAATTGAATTAACTAATTGTTTTCCAATGAGTGTAATCAATAAAATAACACTTATTTCATATGAACATCCAGTTAAATCGTTGCATGGTTCAAGTTTTTCTGTAAAAATAAAATATGATTGTGTACCTGACGCTTTATTTGTTGGTAATGATGATATCCATGGTTTGAAAAATGCAATATAAATTGGAACAGAATAATAATTAACAAATGCAAAAACTTTCGAAACAAAAATAAATTCATTTTAAAAGAAAATCAACTTAATATAAAATTACTAAATAATTTAAGCGTTAAACTTGCATCAAAATCTGATTGATATCTATGTCGTTCAAATTCAGTCATTCGATTAGCAATATAACCAAATATAAAACCAAGTATTACACTTATGATTAATGATATTGTTGATGTTATAATACTTATAATAATAAATGAATTTTCTTTAGTTAATTCAAATTTAATCGAATGAAATATATGAAATAATTTTAAACGAATATATAACATTAAAATAAGATTTAATGTTGATAAACCAATAAATATTAATAAAACAAGAAATGAGAGACAACGACAGAGAATTATAATTGATAATGGGATATAGGGTTCTTCAATACCATTTATTCGATTAATATTTGTTTGTGTTGATTGAATTAAAAATGATGATCGAGTTAATTCATGACGACGTTCATCTTCATCTATGAACAAAGGTTTTTTTTTCTATTAGATATTAGATCAAGAAGAGAAATAATTACAAACACTCCATTGATATTGAAATCGTGCTAAATAACGTTGCCAAAAACGTCGTAAACAAAGAATCCAAAAAATCATAAATACACCAAACATATAAGTAGAATAATTATCAAATAGAATACTAAATCGTTTCGTTAGACATTCATTACCAATTGATACATATTTTTTACGTGTACGTTGAGGACATAAATATTCTGTACTTATGTTAACATCTAAGAATAATCAGCATATTAGTATAGGATGTTAAAGATTATTATAAGTGAACAATACTTTCCATAAAACCCTTCTATCTAAAAATCAATACTTATTTCCGGAATATAAATCTCGCTTGTATTAGTAATTAGAAACTTCTATAGACTTCTTAAGTAATTTTAGGAGTTATCATCTTGAGGGTGTAGGTTTTCAGTGGTGGATTTAGGAGAAGAGGCGATAGGAGCGATCGCCCCCTCCAGAATTTTTTTTTGATTTTTTACAGCAAAAATGAACGAAAAAACAGGTTCACATTACCTCGATTGGGTTCAAAAAATAGTTTTTAGCCGAAATCGCCCTCCCCTCTCTTCCAAAATCCCAGATGCGCCACTACGGGTTTTAAATCATGAATTATTTTACCATGACATGTTTGTAATGTTGGTATATCAAAAAATACATTTATAATTGAATATCCCATAACAATACATCCAATAATTGATGGTAGTATAAGCATATAAGTATACCATCCTAAATAGACAAAATAGAGTGCAACATTTTCACCAAAATAAGAACGTATAAGTTCAATTGGTTGTATTTTAAATATCTAAAATCTGAATAGCAAATAATGAAATGAACTTTTTTTATTAGAATATTTTACATGTTTTATTTGTGCCCAATATAAATAAAGTAATTCTCTTGTATTGATAAATTCATTCTTATTAATACTCGATTTTTTTTCATATTCTTCATGTATAGGATAAGCCGTTAAATATATTCCTATTTTAATAAGTATATTTATTCCATAAGCATATTGATGTGATGAAAGAATTTTAACAATTGGATGTCGATTAAATTCATTTAAATTATTAATTATATCATCATGTGGTATAGAACTAAAACTAACTCGTCTTGTTGGTGTTAAATTAATAGTTAACGATTCAAATGTTGTATGACTAGGATAAGAAATTTTTAAATCATTTGAAATTATTGTTGAATGATATTTTTTCGTTGTTGATGATGGTGGTAATAAAGGCATACGTGAAAGTATATCAAATGTTAAACGAGTACGTTGTGCTAATAAAATATTTTTTCATAAGAAAAAAAAATGACAAATAGTTTTACCGATAGTAAAAATACCATCTCGTGAATTAAAATGACGAGCAAATTTATGATGTAATCGTTTTGAATATGGATAAAAAATATAACTAGATCGTTGACTATTTTCTTGAAATACAATTGAATCCGGAAGAAATATTTTCGGTATCCCATAAGTTAATGTTGGATATGTTAATAATCGACGTAGAATAGGATTGATACGATCGAATGGTAGATAAGTACCTAGATGTAATTGACGACTTGTTTTATATCTCGGTTTTGTTTTTACTTACGAGTAATTTCTGACATTTCAAGAAGTTTTTCAAATGGTGTTGTAATTAAAACAAAAATTCGTTGTCGTTGATATTTAAGTGGAATTTTTTGATAATTTAATATTAATCCATAATGTTGTAAATTAGCTTCAAAATTTTTTCTCATCGCTTTTTGTGCACGTTCAAAAGAATTCATATCATTATTATTTTCATATAATGTTTCTTCGTAAACAAGAATAAAATCAATATGATTTTCTATTTCATTATTTTCATTTGATAGTTTTTGTTGAAATTTTTTATTATTTAATAATGGAATTTCTTCTATTATTGGATATAAATCTCGTAGATCATATTTTTCTGATAATGGTGATAAACTTTCGTTATTCATATGTATCAATGAAAAATTCTATACGCGCTCTTTTTTTTTTGTAATATATAGATCAAAGATGGTGTTGATGTACAAGAAAATATTGAACAAGGAAATTTAAAATTTTATATGACTCAACTTGAACGTGTCGGTGCAAGTGGTTCATATATTAATCGAAGAGAAGTAACAAAACGTTTTCGTGTACCACCTGGTTCTTATATTATTATTCCAAGTACATTTGATTGTGATAAACCAGGGAAATTTCTTCTACGAATGTTTACTGAAAAACAAGCAGATCAAGCGTAAATATTTCAATAATTTTATTACTTTAATATAAAAAATTTTTTTCTTATTTTTTGTAGAGAACTTGATCAAGATAAAGAAGAATTGGTAAGTTTCTTTCAATTGAAATTATTTTTTGCATCTACTCTGTTCTTTTTATACGATGACATACGGATATTCTCCTTAAGATGAATTTACCGAAAGAAATATTTATTATTCGTCAATTTGTAATTTATGAGTTCATTGACAAGGACTAGTCTAGATCTATTGTTTATTGTTAGAGAAGAGCTAGTCAGCGCAGCCCCGTTGGGGTCAAAACTGTCGAATTTACGCATGTTCGCATCACAGACATCTAATGGTCTTTCAGTCCTTGGCCTTCTCTTATCCCTAAAAGAGAATGTATTGGTTAGCGTTAGAACCCATCCACAGATGCTATAGAGAATTTACTATTCAATAGTATATGAGTGTAGTGTGTACTTAAATTTAAAATTTATTGCCATGATCTTTTCTGACAGGTGGGTGATATATTAATGTGACACTCACGCCTTCCAGATTATTCTTAGCGATACTCAACAATATCAAGCAATCGGAATGAGTGACTAGGGGTATGACAGTTCCGTATTAGTTCCGTTCTTAGCAATTGTGTAATAGTTCTTTTGACAGGAACTGAACTGTTCTAACAGTTCTTTGAAAAGAACTGAACTGTTCGAAAACCAGTTTTTCGGAAATAAAAACAGATTTGAAACAGTTCAGTTCCTTTCAAAAGAACTGTATTGGCAGTTTCTTTGACCAGTTCATCTGAACTGTGAACTGTCCTAACCCTATGAGTGACTACCTTGATTTGTACCCAATAACATTAGACATCAGATGCTAAGGTCTGTAATGGAGAGGAGAGCCGCAAAACCTCGACGTACTATTCTCCTTTGTAAAATATTTGTGAGTTCCACAAAAAAAAATTTTAATTGATCACAAAAATCTCCTTCTTTAAATATATCTAAATATTTATTATGATTTTAGACGGAATCTGATGTCTTCTTTCAAGACGAAAATGTTGATAGTTTATTTGGTGAATGGTCAAGTTTATTAGGAACAGATGAAGAAGAAGTAGTTCCTACACCGATTAATCCTGATATTGGTGGTGTTTTTCCAAGTCCACATCCTGAATTACCTAGCAATTATGATGGTGGTGATGTTGATGAAAATCAAATGTATCCTCAAAAACGTTTTTGCTCAATTATGTAAAATGAAAAAACGCAAACAAAAACAGAACTTTTTATTATTTATTCGTAATATCTCTTTGTTATAATCTGACATTTGATAACTTTTCATATATTTGAATACCCGTGCTTTCAAGAAAATAAATTTATAGTCCCTTTGCTTTTCTTTACCGTATTTTAGATAATTATGGGTAAAATCCGTCGTGAAAAAACTAAAACTAAACCAAAAAAAGAGGTTGAAATTGTACCGGATATAGTAGATGATAATGATGAACAAGTAGGTTCAAAATTTGGAAATTTATTCGTTTAATTTACTTGAATATTTATAGTTAATGGATGATGATAATGACGAAGAAGTAGCTGAACATAATCAACCGGATTTTGATAAACGTAGTGTAGTATCTAATAAAACTATTAAATCACTTGTATCAAAGAAAAAAGATAAAATTCAATTAAAACGACAATATCTTCTCAAACGTAAGTTTAATAATATATAAAAATGTTTGTGCTGTATAGGATTCAAGAATTAGATGAATTCAGTATGTTGTCTAGAAGATACGCGTACATTTGCTTGTGTAAAGCTCATAATATGTTATAGTAACATAGATATAAATAATGCTCTGAGTCAGTATATTTCAACTATAATTGTATTAGAGTTTGATAAACCTTGAAAAATAACTGTTTTTAGTTATTGCATAAGTAAAGTCTCTTGACACTGAGTTATAATTCGATCAATTGAACTTAAGAATAAAGATTAAGTGTAATTCAACTATAATAAGATCGCGATCAAGATTGTCTAAGTGAGCTATCGAGTCTACTAATAACGAATAGAATTGTAATAGAATTATTAAAAATACGATTCAATTCCGAGTATTACGAGAACAGAAATTGAGTCATCATATGATTATTAAAATATATCACTAAAGATATATTCGTTAGTTTACTTAAGCTTCTAATAAAATATGATGTATCAAGGCATAAAAACCTGAGTTTTCTTTGAATGAATTCAATTGTTTCATTTGAATACTTTCATTTACTTAATTTTTGTAGGTCTTACTGCCGCTCATGAATCAAAATGTGAAGCTAAAGAACGAGCTGAACGTCGGAAAACTGTTATTGTTAGTGATATGAAACATGAATTTGAAAATTCTCTTGGTCAGATTGAATCCTATCTTGAAGAACAACGTTTAGCAAATGCATCAAAGAAAAATACTCGAAAACAAATTCTTTCACAAGCTGAACGTAATCGACAAAGGTAAATGAATATTTTCATTTAATAAAATTTCTATACTCTTTCTTTTATTTTAGTCAAACAAATATTGATATATTCAATAAGATTTCTCAATCAGCTGAATATTCTACTAGTCCATTTGAACTTATTAAAAAACAACTTGAACAACAAATAACTCCATCAACAAAGAAAAAAACTTGATAGATTGTTGTTTATCTGTTAGAATAATAAAAAAAAGAAGAAATATAAATTCATTTTTCATTCCATATCATAAAAAGATATAATGGGATCCCGAAAGATGCACATCTTTCGTATACCCATTTTCTCATATAACTCACAAATTAAATACAAATTGCGTTGTCAGAACAGCATTTTCCATTAGGTAAAATCTATGATCATGTTTATCGGGTCATAGTTATAAATGCTAGTTGTATGATCTATTACTACCACATTGACTTATGTCATTGACACTATTCTACATTGATAAGAAAAACAGGAAAATATTTTACAATGATGAAACAAATGAATTTTGTTATTTGTGGTAAAAGATCATTTCCGATTAGGAACAGATCAGATTTTATCAATCTTGTTTAATGGATTTGGATAATTTTCTATGTTATCTGGCGACTTATATCAATTATAGTAAAGAGTCAGGGACTATAATCAAAACAAAGAATGACTTTCTTTAACTGAATAACATCCAAAAAATCAAGACTAAAATCGTAATCATTTTCGATCAATTTATATTGCAAAAAGATTGTTTCATTATTTCGAATTATCATGAATTCATCTTTATATAACTATATATCTCTTTGTTCATTTGAAATGAAACAATAAAACAATCTGAAGAATATTTTACTAAGTATTAATTTTTCAATAGTAAAACGTGTGTCTTCTTTATTCGTTAAACGTTTTTAAACTTTCTTTCTATGTACATAAAAATAGAGAAGACATAAAAGAAATTTATTTTTTAGTTATTTCATTGTTGTAAATGCTGGATAAAATTTGACAACTGTTGGTGTATGTAGTTCAATTTTTAATGAATTTCTTTGAAATGATGATGCTGATGATGATGGATGTAATGTTTGTGAACTAATACCAGTAGCCATTGTTGCTGCTATATTTGATGTTGACATGAATGCATTACCATTACTTAATGTACTACTAAGTTCACGTTTTGAAAAACGTTGATGATGATGAAAATGATGTGTACGTTGATAATATTGACCTAATGGATTATCTGCAACATTCGAAAAGAAACTTGTTGTTTGAGTATTTTTTCCAATATGTTTTATTAAATCCATTAATGATGAACGAAAATTTTTTCCACATAATGAATAAAGAAAAAAATTTATTGAAAAATTTGTATAAAATAAATAAAATGTTAACATTTCAATAATAGATTCAGTCGAATTTTTCTCATCATATGTATCATCATTTGAAAAGAAAAAATAATAAATTTTTAATAAATGCATTGGAGTATTTAATAATAAAAATGTTGTTGAAATAATTAATAACATTTTTGTTATACGTCGATGATATTTTGAACGACGTAAACGATGTTCTAATAAATTATGTAAAATATAAGTTGATGGTTGAATATAATTACGTTCTAATAAACGATCATAATGACCAGATTTTAATATAATTAATGTATTGAATGTAACAATTGTAAAAAATGGGATAATAAATGTTAGAAAAAAATCTATAATATTCATTTGACGTGTAAATTTAAGCCAATGACGTAATGTAACACAACGTGTTTCATACAGAGATGTTGTTCGTTCAGATTCAGCCATTTCAATACCTGATGTCCATAATGATGATGAATAGAGAAGAATAGCTAGAAATGTTAGAAGCAGTATAACATAACGAGCACGACTTGTTGAATTGTATTGAGGACGTTTTAATGGATATGCAACAACAACAAAACGTTCAGTTGTAAATGCAACAGTAAACCTGAAAAGAATTTTATTGTTATCATTAGAAATAATCTTGATCTTATCAATAAATAAAATACGCAATAGAATCTAATTATATTATTTAGTTGTACTTTAACCTACAGGGATATAATTATCTTTTAACTAAGCCGAAAATCCTGGATTTATAATTTTAAATTTATTTTCTTTTGACATAAAATATAAGCATGTATGCGTATTAATCTAAATAATAAGTCATGCATTTGCCTTTCACCAGCAATAATTCCACATATTATTTCTTTTGTAAAAATAAATCTTTAAGTCATGAGTACATAGGGAAACAAATAAATGAGCTTTTAACATATCCTTCTTCGCTCGAACTGAAAATTAAACATAATTATTCGACATAATAGAACATAAATGTATCCTGTATTTTTGTTAGCTATTTAAAGAACTCAAACATACCTACGCATTACAGTTCAACTAGATCCATTAGTTTTTTTTTGTCTATCGATATAATCTAATTGCTGTTCTAATAAGTTTAAGATATATTAAAGAATATCATGTTACAATGACGGAAATCAAAAATAATTAGATATGTGTCGTTATTTTTATTCTCGAAGCAGAAAAAAGATATGCTAATGGGTTAATAATAGATTAGATAATACAAGTAAAATATTAAATCCATTGATATTTTTTCATATAAAACTACTAGAATTTTTTAGAAAATAAAATAATCATTTTCATTTCAATCGCAAATATTCTCCGCCTACTAGTATGTGTGATAAAAAATATTTAAGATATATCTTAATAATTATCACATTATGTATAATCAGAAATTTTGACACGAAATGTTTTGTTGTAAACAAGTTTTAGTTGTTAATAATCATTTCTACATAATTTACTCATTAAAAAGTTCTTAGATACATCAATATTTTACTTACCATACAGATAACGAACTGAAAACTGTTGTCAGATAAACAGCGATTTGACAAATCCCATTATTATGAAATATATATAAATGAAGATTTTCTAACCAGATCATACTTAAACATATAAGATAACCATTATCAGATAAAGATAAAGCTATTAAATATGAACTACAACTTAAACGTCTAAAAAAGAAAAAAAAATATAAGAATTTGAAATGATTTTTTTTTGCTTCGGAAAATATTTACTTAAGTTTACTTCGAATAAAAACATAGGACGATATAGAATTTCCAATAAATCCAAGTATAATTAAAATTGCCATATAACCAATACCGAAACGTTTTAATGAACGATGAAAATAAACTGTTGACGATTCAACTGTACTTGTTACATTTAAACTATTCATTTTATTCTAGAAGAAAAAAAGAATTCTAATTTTATGTCTTCATTCTGTCATTTGATAATATATAATATGCACACAGACATATTATCAACAAAAAAGAAAGTATTCTACCAACCGATAATAATACTACGAGAAAGAAAACATAGATAGAGAGAGAGAGGAGAAGAAAAAAATAATTAATAATAATTATCAATGCGATTCGCTATTTAAATATATATAAGTAACTGTACTCACTGAATAATAATAATAGCTCATTCGAAGTATAAACTAAGAAAAAAAGAAATTTTAACTTATTGAATCATATGATTTATTTGTATAAGATGTTATGACGGTCTATTGCTATAATACAAGAAGAAAAGAAATAAGTATTAAACGGATTGTTAAGTCAATTAGATAGAATCAGAAGAAAAAAAATGTCCGTAAATATCTATTCTCGGATCATTTTTTTTTTGCTTCTCGTTCTCAACGTTTCACATGACTGATATTATCCACTGGCTTTCATATTGGATACGATTTCTAATTAGTTACTATCAATAGATTTCTTTTATACTTAATGCCTCTTTACCACAACTAAAATATTAGTGCACCTGTAACCAACAAAAGTATTATATCTACTCTGAATATCAAAGAGAAAAAAAAAGCTAAATATACTCCTATGTGATATTGACAAGAGCACAACAGTTTGGTATACATACGTGTAGATTTATCATAAAAATAGTTAATCGATATAAATATATACACATAACAGTATGTTACATTACTATTCGTTTGTACAGAATGTATATTTTTTTGAACGACAATATTAACCATGAGAATTATTTATTATGAACGCACCTTATGTATGACAGATATCTAACGAAGAGAAAATAATTGTAATAGAAAAAAGTGATGCTTTTAGTATCAAATGAATGAATATTTATACACTACTATCATTCTTAGAGTTAAATCAAGGTTTTAGCTAATTGAGACATATGCATACATCAACGAGTAAGGTCGCCGACGACACACGCGCGGACTAGTCTGTTTAGAAGTTCACTTTCTCTTCTCTCTGATATATATAACCTTCGTTTGTCGGTTGTGATTGCTTGTTGTCTCATAAAAGATGTTACATATCATGATATAGACGAGAAATATGAAGCAAAACGGATTACTATAATTCTTACCTTATATTAATTTATAGTATGTTCAAATATGAATATCTTGATCAAAAACAATATGAATATATAAATATATATATATATATGTTGTAAATAAATCGAAAATATTATTAGATAGGCTGTCGATGAAGCAAATGCAATTATTATCATCAACAACATAGAAAATAGAAGATGTTATTACTTGAATGGCATCTTATAGGATGTTTTTTGACATTTCGATTGTGACAAAAGTTTTCTTACTATCCAGTAGTTTCTATGCTTTAAAATTAATCTATATGATTAGATTGCATGAATGAGTTCTATATAAAAAAAAATAAGAACTAGTAATACTAATATCTGATTGAGTCATAGTACATCTTTATAATGGCATTGTATCTAGTTGAACATACTCTCTATTGTAGTGTCTATATGTCGAAGGTCTTTCTCAACTAGGTATCGATAGATATTGTGATGAAGACTATAGGACAAAAAAAAGTAAAAGAAATAAAGATAGGATAATGAAAACAATTGATACTAATGACTATCAATCACCTGTCTGTCACAAAATCTTGCAAGGTTAATACGCTAATACCAATCGATTGAATCATCAGTTTTATGGAAGAATATCAACAGATGAATATTTCTATGAGTACATACGAGACAGAAAGTAACAGCGTACATCTTTTACAAGGAAAAATCAATAATATCGGTTCAAGGTTCACTTTCATGCAATGTTATTATCAATAACGACACTATGAAGATAAATGACACGATGATCCAATATAAGTTTTTTTTTGCTTGCCTCCTAAGATAAAAAATTACGATGAACTTAGACGAACCACAAAAAACATCAACCGATTACATCATTTGTCACTGAAAACCGATAGCTTTTATTAATACCAACATTATATATCGTAGATATAAAATGTCACATAGAAAATTATTACCGTTCATATGTTAAATACTATATTTTTTTTCTAAATTATAAACTATGTATATATTAAAAAGATTGTCGTTTTAGAAATAACCGACATCTTAACAGAATTATTCTGGATTTAGAGAGAAACACAATGATACATGAATATGAACCGACTAACGGAGATATTTTATCATTTATAAATATCACTTTTTATTCAAATGCTTGTCTCTCGTTACTCGTTTATAATTAGTCTATGACGCACGTATCTATTTGTGAGTGCCATGATCGTCATTTTCTTCGAAAAGAATATTTAGATTACAAAAAACATTATACGATTTTGTTTTTAAAAATAAAAAGAAACTCATTATTCTTTTTCTTTCTCATGTCAAATTACATTATTATTCTTTGTTCAACGTTATAGTTTTCTTGTTTTGGTTGCCTTGTAAATCATATAACTTTCATTTTATTATTGACGTGTTTTATTAAAAAGGAAAAAAAAGAAAGCAAAGAAAAAATTCTTTTTCTTTTCTTATTTCTTGCATATATTTATTCAAAAGTATTATTAGTTAACAATTTTTCTTTTTTTTACTAAAAGAACAATAATGGCAAGTAACGAGACAAATTCACCGTTCGAAGCTATGTCAGCAGCTTTACGAGCTGCAACAAAAATTTCCAATGATAATGAAAACGATGAAAAATTAACACCTAATATGCTAGCTAGTGCTATCAAACTAGCAGCATTGTCAGCTGATCATCAAGAAAAATTAACACCAGCAACTGTTAATGCTGCAATAAAAGTAGCGAAAAATTCAGCAAATGAAGACGAACAAAAGGAATCTCTTACACCACAATCATTAGCTGCTGCATTAAAATTTGCAGTAAAAGCATCGTCAAATGATGAACAAGATTCAGAGGATATGTCAACTAATCAAATGTTAGCAGCAATGAAAGCAGCTATTTCAATGACTCAAAAAGATCATCCAGATGATTTGGCCACCACTGAAATGCTTTCTAATGCACTTAAACTAGCTAAAGATTAATATACGACTTTGGTTTGTGTATTTTATTCGTTCATATCTCTATCCTTATCATTTAATAAATCCATTAATATCCACACGATATTATTTTAGTCAAAATAATATAATATTGTTGTTTATCTTTATTTTCTTATTTAGATGAGTGAAAACTAATAGTAACTATTATTGTGTGTTTACATGCGATCACATATTTTATTAATTGTACTTTTTCCGATTACTATTATTTTGAAAAGAAAAAATGCTTAACGAGAATATGCAGCTATGCTCAAAGATAAGTTGAATGGTAACTGATTTTTTATAATAAGATAAAAATCTGTTAATAAATTGATACAACAATATGATCTATAGAAATCATTAATTCATATATTTCATTTATTTGCACATTGTCCGATAAAGTGGAATTAGTTCAAATAAGATCCAACTTTCGTATTTTTCTTCGACAAGGAAATACCGTAAGTTACTATTCCAGAAACTAGTTTGTGATATTAAAAATCTGGTAGCTCGACAAAAATATGTCTGGATACGTGTGCAAGTGTCAGATTGATGAGATTAATTCCAAAGAACAAGTTATCAAGAGTTATATGATATTTTTCTAATTGCATAAGATTTATTTGAGTATCCTGATATAATGTCGATGTGTAATTGATTTTCCCGATGAAAAAAAGATTGCATTTTTTTAAATATAGCCTCCGATTGGTATTTGATCGAAAGAATAATTAATTTTGTTTCTTTTTATTGATTTCTAATAATAATCTAACGATGAATACAGACTTACAATAGTAGATGTATAATATTCAATCTATTTGGTTAGCTTTTATATATAAATTTCATGCGTCAGAGTTGTGTTCTAATAAATATATCAGAAAAGTCTTTTTTCGTAATGCGAAACAAGTTTTCTTACTTGTTTTTGATTATTGCTACAGTGCCTTTGAAAGAACTATATTATTCAAAATGTTATAATCGATCTAATAGATAATTCATTTGAACTTAGACACAGACAGTAATATAAAACATGTTCGTTTTAATCTCTTATCTTAGATAAGTAAATTCATATGCATATTTTCATAAAATAGCTATTTGAATAAATGATGACCTAGAACATTCATGCAGTTCTACCAGTCTTTTTTAAGTACCATTATGGCCCACATATTTTCATAATGTTATTTTTTTTCTATTCTTTAAATAAAATCCTATTAAAATGAGAGTCTGGGTATCAGCTGAATATGAATAGTATCTATGTCATTAACCATGATGTTACAAGCTGTCAACATGCTATTATAAGTTCATGACCCCATTGATATAAATCAAGAAAGAGAAGTAGCTCATAACCTTCGTCTGCAATTGATTGAATCACCTATCGACTAGCTTAAAATTATTTAGGGAAAATATTTTTTATTGAATGATTTATTGGATTGTGGATTGAAAGTGTAATCTATTTATCTTCCTTCTTATATGTTTGTTGCATACTAAAGATGATATTGGAAAAAAAGAATTACTTGACATATCTTAATGGTCGATAGTTCTCTTCGAAGTTCTATATAGAGAATGTTGTTTTTAACTATTCGATCTCATAAATAGAATATTACGCATTAAATTTGTATCAAAAACTTTTGAATGTTGAAAGTATTAAGAGCAAGTTTTACGTTTAGATCAGAGCATTAGCTTAGAAAATTTTACAACAAAATTTTGTCTAGCTTCAGTTTCAACAGGGATTCTCGAATTTCGCCAATTGGTGAAGGGCAATAAGCCTTCCAGCAACAAGTAACATTCGTCCGAGGACTCGCTTAGCTCTTTCTCGTAGAAATGCATCCTCCCACATTTACTGAAAAAAACAATTGAAACCCGTGAAAAATAGATTTTCGATGTTTTTTTGACCTTTGCCTCGTCGTTACCCCCGCCACCATGGTCACCCAACAGACTTCAAATTCGAACTCCCCACATCGAAATAACTCTGAAAATGTCTTTTTCAGAAAATTAGTTTTCGATGTTTTTTTGACCCCGCGGACAGACAAGCAAACAAACAATTAATTTTTACTGGACTCTTTTTTACGAGAAAGAGAATAATCGAAAGAGATTAATCTTTTATTTATCTGTTTCATTTTCACCGAGATGAATTCTTGTTTTATTTTTTTGCACTGTTTTCCAAAATAACAACAATAACAAGAACAAATATGGAGCAAAAAAAGAAGAAAGTCATCTGACATACAGCCACTAACAAAAAAAATGGGAAAAAGAAAAACATATCTGACACACGCACACACACACACACACAGAAATATATCGTTTCAATAGTATCGGTTACTTGTTTTTTTTCACATAATCTGCTTACTAAATATAAACGAAAACAAACAAAAAAGAAAAACAATAAGATAGGTAAAAGATAGTTTCTGTTCTAAGTTACTATTCTTCATCATTTACTTCATCATCTTGTTGAGGTTCTTCTTCATAAATAGCATAATCTTGTACTTGATATTGAGCAATTGATTCAATAATAAATTCAGGTGAACAAAATCTTATACCTAATTCTACACATTTCCAATATTTATCTTGACGTTCTTGAACATATGTTTGTTCGCAAAGAACAACAATCATTTTACCTTGTGCTGTCCATCGTGTTACTTGATCTGTACGTAATGATGAACAAGTATGACCACCACATAATGTTATTAATGTACGTAATTCTTGATTATCCATTAACTAATTTAAAAAATATCATTAATAAAAGAAGAAGAAGAAGATAAAAATATTGATTATCTTATTTAGAAAAACAAAAAAGAAAATATTTATATTTACATTTTGTACACCAGAACATTTAAGCATAAATATATGTTTAGAGAATAATGAATGTCTTCGTGTAATAAGACGTGAACGTTGCATACCACCATGATACATTGTTGAACATGTTAAATCACCACGTATTTCAAATTGTAATGATAATTCATCAAGTAGAAGTTTATCACAACGAAGACATTCATCAATCCAACGTATTGATAAAACAGTTAAATGACGTGCTAATGCATGAACAACTTTCGATGATAATGCACAAACAAATGGAATTGTTGTATCATCCGTTATTAAATGTGTAGTTTTTTCATCAATTTCATCCGAATAATGAACATTAAAACGTTGAAGAAATTGATCAAGACGATCCTTATTGAAACAATAAGTGATTATCTCGGATCATTTTAGTTGTGATTCGTCTTACCATTTGTTCATCAGTTAGACGAGAACCAGTTATTGATATTGGTTTTTGAGACAAAACATAATCATCAAGATGACTATCCAATGAACTAGCTGATGAACATGCTTGATTAGACTAAATATAAAAAAAATCGATGTATTTTGTTTTTGTTGTCTATTATTAAATCATACATCAGATGTTGCAGCAGATTCATCTATATTTGTTGTTGATGTATTGGGTAAAATTGATTGAACAGGAGGTACTAAAATGATAAAAGCAGAAAAAAAAACACTTTTGATTGTTTTTGATTAAAATAAAATAAACATACTATTTTGATTTGAATCAAAACGACAACGTTTTAGAAGAACCCATTCGTCTGACTTTCGACGTTTATTATTATTGTTATTGGATAATAAAACTTTTTTTATCTAATCAAATAGAAAGAGAAATATTTATGTCTATATTATTCATTGATAACAGATGAGAGGCCATTGTAAAACAATTCTGCTTCTGTTATAAAACACTTTTTTAAAAGTACATTCAAAAATGATTTATTATATTTCATAGGAATTTGAATCGATAAATGTAAAAATATTCAATAGTGTCGGCACTTCAAATATACTTTTAATAGCATCAATAGAACTGTCATGTTTGAGTGTGACAATTTATTTAAAGATTTTTTACTAAAGGTCATTATGCACCTCTCAAATAATCTCGATGATGTTCTTAAAAAACATCTCCCAAAATAGTAACTAGAATAAAATAATATTTACTAATTTATCAGACATAATATGAATGCGGAAAAACTTCATTAAATATTAGTTTACTGTAACTAATATCTCAGTAGTCATTAGTATGAATTCTTTTTAATAAAGATTTAAATGAAATGGAGCATTATCATTTTTTTTCATAATGAAGATTAGTGGATTTAAAGCTACAGTCTCAGACAAAATATTTATAGTAGGATATTATTCGATGAATTATACTGATTATAATCACTATTTTATACGTTTTATGTTATGTCTACTGTGCGCATGAGCAATTAATAAATATTGACTATGTGTTAATCTTGTTTTTCTTTTAGTTATAATTTACTATGAAAAATATATACGTCATGTTGTGCTACTTAACTAAAGAACATAAGCTTTTATTGGTTTGTTTATTCCGTTTGAATAATTGCATATTTAAAAAGATTAACTAAGTAGAAGGACATAAATTTAGATAAAAAGTAGTAATTAGAAAACTGTCACGACCTCGTCTGTTATTTTTAGTTTTTCTGTTTACGATATTATTTTATAGTAAAAAATTGAGCAACCATTATATTACTTACAATTCGGTTGCATTGTTTTTCGTCGCCAATCTATTTGTACAATGAGAATAGAGAAAAAAAATTTCAAATAAAGAAAATTTTTACTTACTTTTAAGCCCAAGAGATAAAGGCGTTTCAATTGCTAGAAAAAAAAATGAAATATTTCATTTTTGTATTATTATAATAAAGATATATATATGTATAGACTAACAATATCGAAGTTTTGATGGTATCATTGTTGCTGTTGCTGTCGTTGTTGTTGTTGTTGTCGTCGCTTTAGATGATGCAGCAGCTGCTGCTGATTGTTGAATTAATTGTCGACGTTTTGATTCATTAACAGTTATGCCTGATGTTTGATGATAATGTCCAACACAAAGACTTCTATATGCAACAAATGCTTGACATTCCTCTCCACCATCATATTTACATAGTTGTCTCCAAACTCGTCCATTAAATCGTTGTCTTTCAATTGATCCATCACGTCGAATGTGTACACGAATTTGATCTTTATCTGGTAAATTTGATGATGAACTTGCTGTTGTAGTCATACTTTTTATTATATTTTTAAATTATAATCTATTACCAAAACAAAAAAAAAGAGAGAAAAAGAATGAACAAATAAGCAACGTAAATAATTCAGTTCATTCATAATGGCAAATATCTTGGTTTGTTTTTTCATTATTTTTTACAAAAAAAAAACTATTTTGTACAAAAAACAAAAAATTTTAAAATCATTTATATTGGCGTTTCTTCGTATGATAAAAAAGGTTTTTGTCGATATTCAATAATTGATTCAAGAACCCAATTCGATGAAATAAAATTTATACCTAAGAAACGACAGTGATTATAGTTAGCACGTCGTTCAGATACATATAGTTTATCACAGAGAACAACAATTGTATGATCTTGAAGTAATTTTTGTGTAACACAAGTTATAATTTGTCCACCACATGTTGTTATTAAATCTTGTAAACGATCATTGCTTAATTGTGCATCTTTATTTTCTGCACATTTTATCATAAAACATATATTCTCAAAAAGTGCATGACGTCTTTCAGCTAAACGAGAACGTTTTGGACCACCATAAACGTTTAAATCCATATCATCACCTTCAATTTCATAACGAGTTGCATCTACAATTCGATCATATTGAAGACAGGCAATAATCCAATTATAAGAAACACAAAAACAATGATTAGCAACACCTTCGATTAATTTTATTGATAATGGAGAACGTGACGGAGTTTTCTCATCATTTACTATTAAATGTGTTGTTCGAGAATTAACTGTACTTGTTTGACCAACTTCACATGAAAATTTTTCTAAAAATTCTTCAACCATTTTCTAAAATCAGAAAATAAAATTATGAATTTATATTGAATTTAGAAGCTAAATAATTTACTGATTGATATTGTTCAAGAAGTGTTGTAGTAATAACAATTGATTTATCTAAAGTTGTCTAAATAATAAAATTTAATTAATTAGATTTTATATTAATAACAATACATACATCTAAATCAATTTGTATATCTTCAAAATCCATTTCAGTAACTGTGATTGTCGATGGAGGATCTATATTATTTCCAAATGATTCATTAGATGTTGATTGAATTTCATCAATAGGTTTATCAATATTGGATTGATGTTGATCAGATAAGTCATTTGATAAAGGTGGGTCTGATATATGATGAGTACGTCTCATATGTTTCTAAAACATTAAAGAAATAATAAAAGAAAAGTTTTCTATTGAAAATTTAAAGATTAGATGATTATGAACTATTCTAATATATATACTAATACAATGGCAAGGATTCTTAAGACAACTATACATGATAATCATAGACAGTAATTAACAAATACTAAATCAGACATTTTTTTTTCTTTATTAAGAAGAATATGAATTTTTTTTGCAAATATTGAGAACATTCTAATCGTTAGAATACATGTTTTCATTGTTTTTACATTAAAAATGTACGAGTTACCTTGAAATTTATATAGTAGAAAGGAATAACATCTGATATTCGAAACAAAAAGTAATTATTTCAGAATGTTATACGTAGATGATTATTTTAATTAGTAAAATAGACTATGTGATATCTAATAGTTGATATATACAAACCATAAGATAATCAGCACGAAAGAATTTGTTACAAATATCACATTTTAATTTTCGTACTGACTCAGTAATAACAATTGGTTTTGTTACTGATCTTGGTCTTAAACGACCTTCTCCAATATCCCATTGATTAACTAAATAATTTAATGAATCACTTTCTATTCTATGGTCAACTTCCAAATAATCAACTAAACAAAAAAAAGAAAATAATAATAATTTTTATAATTAATTTCATTTACTCGACGAACGAACAGTTGGTTTAGTTTGATGATTATCATTCTAGCAAAAATAAAAAAATAAAAATTCGAATGAATTATTAATTATATGAATAATACTTCTAATGGTGTGTCATTTTCCGATGCTGTTGGAAATATTCCTTTATGTACATTTTTAATATGCCGTAAATAACCTGATCGATTTGAAAATTCATGCCGACATTCAAAACAATGCTTATTTTTTTGATTAGAATGTTTATTTATTTCAAGATTGTTTGGTGAAGATTCTGTATTCAATAGTATAGAGCCCTCACTATCATCCTTATGATTGTTATCTAATAAAAGAACAAAGACAAGATGACGTAGCGTTTTGTTTTTCTTAAATGTCAATATTACCTGGTGTTGTCATTTCTGATGTATGTACATTTTCATTATTTTGAAAAACATCCGAACTAACCGATGGTTGATTTTCAGTATCATCGGTGCATATTGTCGAAATATCATCTAAAAATAGTGAATTTTTACGTTTTATTTTTTTTGTTTTTTTGAAATATCTTACCACGTGTTAAACGTGGTAACCGAATAATTGGATGTACTACTCGTGTTTGTTTACTAAGCATTTGTTCAATACTATTTGTACGTCGTTTTAATTTAACAATTTCTTTTTGCATCTGATAAAGTATATTCGTCATTGCTACTACATATTGTCGATTAAGTGCATGTGTATGATAAAATAATCTATCATGTTTATAATGACGCTTTGAGAACATATGTGAACGATAATCATCTAGTTTTTTTTAAGAAGACAAAATAAAAATGAAAATATTTTTATTTCAAAAAACAAAATATTTTACTTTTTAAACGTGATGATCGATATTTAAATGATCGATCGATTGAACTTATTGTTGTAATTGATGATGGAGAAGGTGTATTAGCATAAGAATTACTATTTAGATTAATATCATTGGCACGAATGAATGTATCACTTCCATCTAGTGATATATTACTTGCATTAGATGAAACAAATTTATCACAAGAAGTTTTACGCATCGGTTTTGTAACACCTACAGACGACATGGCCGTATGACGAATATAAAAATCTATTAATAAATAAAAAGTACAAAAATTAAGGCTGCAAAAAAAATTATTCGGTTTTTTTTTATCATCATAAAACTTTAAGAAAAGCAAACTTGATCCTTAAATCAGAACAAAAAGAAAATAGAAAAAGGTAAGAAGATAAAGTAATGTTTCGAAAAAGAAATATTTTCGCCGAAACATTACATTGTCTCGTTGCTCTGCTAGAGAAAAGGAAAAAGAAAACATATTACGGCAAGACGGACAAAAAAAAATACTTTGAAGGTCACAAACTTGATAAGCATTAATAAATTTTTCTTTACTTGTCTTTTGACGATGCAAAAGCTTTTTCTTTTATATTGGCAACATACTGTTCTTTTTCTTTAGTAATGTAAGAATGAGAAAAAAACCCAGTAAACAAACGGCATGAAATAGAAACATAAAATATATATATAGTGAATAGATAGACGGATTTTTTTTAGTATATATATATATATCTATGTCTATATATAATTCAGTAATGATTTAATAAACGCAGACAGACAAATACTTAAGAATTAATCGAGTCTTTTTCTTGTTTTTCGACTGTGCAGGGTGCCCATGACGTTACTAAAAAGTCTGTATCGGTTGTTGTTGTTGTTACTTGTGCTGGTGATGACAACCATGATGGGCGGAATTCTGTCGCATCTGGATTTAATGTACTTTCTTGTGTTAGTTCAACCTACAAATAATTGGAAAAATGACACCATCCTGTAATAATTCTTTCTATAAAATAAAATTACTAGATTATTTGGCATTTCAGCAGTACTATACTCTTGGGACATAAAAAGCATACATTCACGCATTTGTTCAAACATTTCATCTTGCTAGTAAAGAGAAAAATAAATATTTAGATGTATGGAAATAATATAGACGATAGGTTATTATTTAGTAAATAAAGCTGTCATCAATATAAAAGCAATTTATATCATGTTTTACTACCTCGTCATTGGAAAAATTATTCCATGTCTAGAAAGAATTTTTTTCTTTCTTTATTAAAAAAACATAAATGAATAAAATTATATTAAACTATACCGAATCGTTATGATGCCAATGTTTTGCATTCTACAAATAGAAAATAAATATTTGAATAGATTGTATTACAGAATATATACTTCTTTTTCATAATTTTCAAATGCATTTTGAACAGCATCAGAGAAGACAGCTACATCTCCATTATGATCATCTGGTCTTGCATCTCTTAGCATATTCTCTATTGGATCAACTTGAGTTTCACCATCTTCTGGATCTGATTCGTAATCGTCGAAATAGTCCTCGGGATTCAAATTATATCCACTATAATCCTCATGATATCTATAAACCAAAAAATATAGTTTTTGATATTTAATTATGTAAATTTTCTTACTGTTGTTGTTGAGTAGGATCATAATATTCATTATTGTTTATATTCGATGATTGATCATTAGAATTAGGACTATGAAAAAAACAAATATTCAAATTTTCAAGTTATAATTTTCTAGGGAATGAAACTCAATACTGAAATTAAATTTTCCAATGATTATTTCAAAGAAAACATGTTACTTTCACATATAATTAAATAGATGCAAATATCACGTACCTCTATATCATAAAAATTCTTTCCAACTAACTTAAAAGTACATAAGTGAATATTAATATAGTAAAGAACATGTTAACTCTCTTTTTTTTCTTACTATACTCCAATAACTTAGCTTTCTCCTACTTAAAATATTGATTATATGAATGTTATGTATACCTTTGTAATTCTTAAAATTCTTCATTAAAAAATCGTCTACTAATTATATTCAGAGTGGTACACTACAATACTCCAAACGGTAAAATCCAATATAAATATAATTGATATTTTGATTACATTTGTAGAAAACTTTTCAGTGCCGAGAGAAGCCGTCACACTTTCTAGGTAGCCATAAATAAACATTATATGCGTTCAAGTAGTTTAATATTTTTGACACAAACATGTTTTTTTTATAATATACAATGACTTTCTCCGTCATTAACTAATGACAGACATATCGCTTCATATAACATACAATGCAGACTTTAATGAAAGTAAAAAAATGTTCTTCATATATAATATTCGCTTCAATAACTAAAGAATGGTTAACTATCAGTTATTTTTGGATTTTGTTATTGAATGAAATCTCATTCTACTCTTCAAAATATAAATTTTTATTAAAATTATAATGAATTTATTCAATTTTTGCAATACACTCTATTCTACAAGTATAATATAGACGAAAAAATTTCTACTACTTGAATTATTCATTTTTCAAAATGCAATTCTTATAAAATATATTCTATGAAACAGCTGGAAGTTATCATTATTTAAGAATAATAATAATAATATTTACTGAATATTAAAAATCTATTTTTGTTCTAATATTTTCTCATGACCTTTCTTATTTGTTTGCTTCTATCTGTTAACTATTTAGAAATTAATGAATGTCATCTTTTAAGAAAAGTCGATTTTTAATTAAATAATGTTGTCTGACATACGGATAAGTTTGGTGCAATGATACATCATCTTCGTAGTCGTCATATTGATGATTAACAGGTGTTTGTGATTGATTATTATTATTAGAATTTGTAGGTTGTTGTTGTTGTGAAGGATTCATCTAAAATAAATTTTGAAATATTTTGTTAAAAAAACATTTAAATTTATTGTTTTGATTTCAATTATTCATTGCATAGATAATAAAGAACCGTTGGTTGATACATAATTTAAGATAGAAGAAGCAGTCACAATAGTAGAGTGTTTATGTGTATATTTTCAATTTAACTATTCGTGATATACATCACTTATATAACATTGATAGTAGCGTAGTTTTTCTCCAATGAAATTCTACGACCAAATCAAAAATATAGCTTTTTACCTAAGTAGGAAATTTTATATGAAATTCTTTGAAATATTACGTTGGATTTATGTAATTTACTATTGATAGATGTCGCTACTGCTCGAAGTATTGTCTTGATTGGAATGATGGGATACTGATATAATATCGTTAATACATTTTTTTAGAGAGCAGACATTTTCACACATATTCTTAGATAAGATACAGAAGAATTACGTCAATAGTTCTATTAACAATCATACATCTTGGAATTCTAGAAAATCCATGAATTCCGATAAGAACACATTGTTGATTCTTTATTTTTTTTCTAAGAATCTGTATTATGTTAGTAATATGATCTATACATAATCATCAATAGTTAAAAGTATTGAATTTAAAAAAGAAACTAATTTACAAATATTATCCTTGTTAATTAATATATGATAGAATTACAAAGATTAATGAAGATTTTCTGCCATCAAAATCTTATTAAGAACTGATAAAATATGAACGAAATCACTTATCGGGAAAAATAAATAAGGGATTATATTTGTTTGAAAAAAAGGTTTCATTTCAAATAGCCGTGGTATTTATGAACTAACAATGAGTTATATAGACTAGCCGATATAGAGAATGTTGATATGGATTGATGATATCTAAATATGATCCAGCAAAAACCCTGATATACATTATGTATAAATTGTTACTATCGAGTTCAATACTGTTCTGTTGCTTGTTATATATACTTAAAAGATACTGTATGAAATGTATCATTTCGTATAACAGGTTCAGTTTGTCCTAGGTATAGATACCCAAGCAAACAAGAATTTAGAGAAACGCTTTTAAACGCTCAGTCGGGAACCGCGATTGTATCTCATTCACGCTCGAAAAAAAACGTCGTTTTATCGTTTTTTTTCCATATAATTTCTAGTTTTTGAACGTGAAAGCGACAAAAAATCCAGGTTTTTGAGCGTTAAAATGCACTGCTTTCAGATTGCAGAAAACTACAGAAATAAAAACACGTTTCAACGTTCAAAAACTAGAATTATATGGAAAAAACGCCAGAAATTGATAAAACGACATTTTTTTTCGAGCGTGAATGAGATACAATCGCGATTCCCGATTGAACGTTTAAGCGCGTTTCTGCAAATTCTTGTCTGCTTGGATATGTAATCTTTTCTAAGATGCTTCAAAATACACAATAGTTTGCAGTGGCGGATTCGGGGGGCGATCGCCCTCCCCCTTCTGAATTTTTCTTTTGATTTTTTACAGTAAAAATGAACGAAAAAATAGGTTCACACCACTTCGGTTGGACTCAAAAAATAGCTTTTAGCCAAAATCGCCCCTCCATACTCAAAAAAAAATAATCACCCCGTCCCCCTTCCTAGATCCGCCACTGATAGTTTGTGAAAGTAACAATTAAAAACTCGATTTATAATAACGTCTATCAGTTGACTTGAAGCATATATTAGCGAGACGAACTCGTGTTTATAATATGTTGTTATGCATTCCTACAACATTATGTTTTATAATTCTATTGAAAATATATACAAATTTTCCTTTTTCTCCTTGTCAGTACTTTTCGTTATCAATATGTTTGATGAACATATCTAGATAACAGTGTCATAAACAGTTTGTTAATTGAATAGAAAAACAACGTCATCTTGTAAAGAACTAATATGTCATGTATTGATGAAAAACAATCAACAGTTGAAATGGTTTATTTGTTTATTATTGTATATGATCAATATGCCAAATATCTATGACGATAAATGATACTGAAATTTCAACGTATTTCATACTGATAAAAAACAATTTCTTATAATTTGTAAACATATTTGATAGCATCATGTGAATCATCAATTATCTTCTGCTAGTGTTTTCAATTTTAAATATCGAACTTCCTCGGAGTATTGTTTCTCTTCCTCCTGTAAACTTTTTTGTTTTAAAATAAAATTCTTTCTTTATGAGACTGTTGGCTTATACTTTAGTAGCTTGAATAAATACAAAAAGATCAATATATGTGGACGCGTGCTTTGTTCAATAGACAAAAAAAAATATTATATAGAAAAAGAATAAAGACAAAAAAATTGTAGAGAGATAGAGACTTAAAAAAAGAGTAAAACTTTGTGGTGTTGGGATTGTTTTAAAATAATGATGGTGATAATGACGACGACGACGACTCTTCTCTCTATTTCTTTGTGTTTATTTAGCGCGCATATACATTTTCATGTGGATTAAATTTGACAAAAAAAACAACGATGACGACGATAACGACTGTAGTTCGATATGCAAAAAAAATTAGAGTCTTTTTGATTTATGGATTTATGTATTCATTTGCCGTTTGACAAAACGAATTGATAATAGACAAATTGCCAGAAGTAAAACAATTTGTTGAAGATTTTGGATGCTTGGGCTACCACCATAGGCTCTTACATCTTGATCATATGCATATTCTATTTTAATAGAAGAAAAAACGAGAGAAATTAATTAGAGAACAAAAATTTTTTGTCAAAAAATAACTTACTAAAGAATGCAACGAATGGGATAAATGTTACCCAAAGGCCAATTAAACCGAGTGCCGATAAACAACAGAGGCAAGTGATAGCACCACCTAAGCCACCCAATAATCCACCCATTTTACCGGCTCCGCCAGCTGCGGGGCGTACCATTGGTCGAGCTACTGCTACTGGTCTAAAGTAACAGACATTTTACATGAATTATAATAAAATAATATCGAAGCTACGACACTTACCGTCTCTGCATCTTGTTATTTTAGGATGGCCAGCGATCTAAAAAACTATAGGAATGTTTAATGATTTATTAAAAAAATAGAGAAATATTTTTTGTTCTTTTAAAAAAAACAAATAGCCAATACTGAATCTTCTCATATGCACTCTCTTTTCCTTTCTCATACATGCACAAGTATATAGCACTCGATAGTTATTATTGTTTGAAAAAAATACGCCACTGTATTTCTTCACACTCTGCTTCTCTCTCCCTCTCTCTCCTTCTATCTATATTCTATCATCTGAAGGAGACGCATCCCTATACACTCACGTCATGGTTGACGGCATTTTTTTCCTTCGTGTTTAGTACAAGAGAGGAACTAATATATTTCTCATCAATGTGCATGACTTATAAGATAGAAAAAAAAGTATTTTACCTACGTCGACGACAAAAAAGAAACCTTTTTAAAAGAGAGAAACAAGTTATGCACATCAGCCTCCGTATTTCATGATGAATATGTATGTATACATATGACAAAAAAAGAAAATGCAAAAAAAAATATATCATGCGTAACGTAGCAGGGTAAACGCGCATGCGCGTATGAAAAAGAACGGCAGGTTTTTTCTTCTATGAAATATACAAGCACGTATATGAGAATTGTCCTTGATAGCAAAACTCAAATATGATGATCGTAGATGTTTCGACAGAACACGAAAAAAAAATCCAATAGATAAATGTTAAATAAAAATATCGAATTGTATTGTGTCTAAGCAAATTAGTTAATTGAATTTATTAATATGAATGAATCATTAATTTGATTTGGTTTTAATGAACAGAACGTGTATCTTTTCCTCTTTTTCGTATTTATTCAAATTTTTTAGACATAATTCTTGGTCTAATCTCTGTTAGAATAACAATATATGTATAGATAGAAAGGCCTTTTTTTTTTGTTGTTTATCTTTCGTTTTTATAATTCATAGACAAAAATAGACAAGCGACAGAAAATCAGTCAAACAAATGTAGATATGTGTGTAATAATAAAAACAATTTAGCAGCATTTTTATTTTATATTTCAAGAAAAAGTAATAATAACGACGACGACGACGATTGACGTTTTTATATTAAAACTGATTGTACCTGTTCAAAAAAAAAAGACTTGTTTTTCTGGCGCGCAAAATATAAAAAAAAGGAAAAATATAGTTGTGTTGCAAAAAAAAATATGCGTTTTTCTTATTCAAATGTGTATAACGACGTTTAAATAGATTTTTTATAGTTCGTTCATCACTCAGGTGCTAGCAACACTTCGACGATGTTTACATAATACATAAACTGAGCAGAGAAGAGCACTGAAAAGAACCATAAAATTGAGTTCTACCATTGTACCATCAGCTGAAGCATTTTTACGAATTTGTTTTTGGATTTGATCTAAGAAAAATACGAAAGGAATTGAAATACACTTTTATATTAAAATCAGTTATACACATACTCATATATGCTGCAGCTGCTATCATTGTAGCAAAAAGACCAAGTAAGGATAATGCGGCTAGACAACCAAGACAGAGTAATGGACAAGCTAAGCCACCGATTAAACCATTCATGCCACCGCCTGCGGCGGGTCGGGGACCTACAACAGCTGGTCGTGGAATAAATGTTGGTCTTCGCCTAAAAAATTTATACTCTTTAGTATAATATTATTTTAAATTTCAAATAAACTTACACTGCATATCGATTAACAGATGCGTATGGTCGAGGTCGCAGAGACATGATGCTATTATACACAAAAAAA
>CAJNOI010000754.1:0-16932 GCA_905250115.1 Adineta steineri
TTATTAGTATTACAGTTAAAATTAGTTGAAGGTGTGGGTGTGGGTGTGGGTGTAGATGACTACCGTACAACCATCAACACCCAGTGAAAGATAATAGAGAATTCTAGCATGACATAAAAATGAAGTGGAGATTTTTCATTTATCTTACGTTCTCTATTTGAACCATAATCGATATCGTATTGTTCTGGTTGGATCATAATCATATTTGAATAAATTTCATGGGCTGTCTTAGTTAAATAATTAATTTCTGCATTAGGATGTAATCCGAGTACATCAGGTGGATTATAAAGTGGTAATTGATCGATATAAGTGAAATAAAAATCACGAAAAATTGAATAATGAAAGAATTGATTAAAAAGAACACTTTTCGATAGAAATTTATAATCGATTTGTTTTATAGGAGAGTTTGATTGTTCCATATTATGTTGAAGAAGATCAGAGATTTTATTTGGTAATAATTTTTCAAAATTATATTCAATCTGTGGCTCGATCTAAAACAAAAATTTGAAAAAAATGAATTAAATTGAAATAAAAGGATCTATACTGATATATTCGCTTCTTTTAATAACCATCGTTGTTTTGCAGATAGAAAATCACGTATTTCAGGAATGAAATAATCATATTTCAATGGTTTAGTTGTTATATCAATAAAAAAATGAAACTGTTGAATTGAATCAAAAACAAAATCACCAAAATATTCTTTCATATAGGTACGAATAATTCGTCGATCATACGAATCAATAACACGACCACCATACATAACTTTAAAAGACAAGAAATAATATCAATAAGAAAATTATACAAATTAAATGTACCTTCTCCAATTAAATATCGTAATGTTGACCATTGAATATCAAGATTACCATGTTCTAAATTCATATTTAGATAATGTTTTAAAATATCGACTGAAACTCGAACTTAAAACAAAACACATTAAATATTAATCTATATATATTTATCAAATAATTTACAATCTGATTCATTGAAATCATAAGTACATGACCAACCAATTTTATTATATTTTCTTCGATCAAGTATGATTGCATGAAAGAAAGCAAGAATAAATATCATACAAGGATATGCTGGATGATCAGAATCACTGAATATTTGAATATTTAGATTAACAAATATTGAACGTAGATTTAATTTAAGCGTCGATGGAGGTTCTATAACTACTTTGTATGATTTTTGTAGGAGTCCGACTAGAGAATAAAAAACAGAATGATTATATTTTCAAGACTATAAAGAAACTTACTTGGAAATTTCTCAATTGGTTCAGTAGTCATCCAAAGACGAAAATCGGGCTATAAGAAAAAGATATACAATTTAGTCGGGTGTGGGTTAAGGAATGGACTTACATGTGGTTTTGTTGATATTTCTAATTCTTTTTCTAATTCATTTAAAAATGGCAAAAGTAGATGACAGTTTTGTAATAATAACCAAGTTCCTTGATGTTGTGCTGTATGTAGTACTTGTAATGCTAATTTTTCTTGTCCTTGACCCATAGCAAGTGTTCGTATAGTTTTTTGTTCTTCATTAGTAAGTCCATTTTCTGTCGGTATCTTTCGAATTTGATTTTTTCTTTCTGCTAATTTTTGAATGTCATTTGTCGGATCTGATCCAGGTGAAAGTATGAAAATAACTGGTATATGAGCTGTTGATTGTTCAAAAATCGAATCGAAATAAACTGTTGGCGGAATAATATATTTTTCTCCCATTATTTTTGTTATATATTTATTAATTGCAAAAATAATTCTATTTGGACTAAAACATCTTACTAACATTAATCTTTCAAAATCATTTAATGGTATATCAAATGGTTTTGGTAAGGCAATATTTTCGAGTTGATCATGTTCGGCCCATTGTTTCCATTCGATAGGATTTTCTTCAATATTTATAATTAAATTTTGAAATTTTTCAGGAAATTGTTTTGAAAGATATAAACAATGGTGCCATGTTTCATAAGTTAACCAATTAAATAATGGTTTTGATGATTTATCTAATGATAAATTGCCTTTAAGAAAAAAATCTATTTGATTATAAGTTATAATTTGTTTATCTAATTCAATTTGAATAGTTAATAAAAATGAATAAAGTAATTTATGTTTTTCAAACATTCCTATTGTACCATAACAATAGATTTGATATGTTAATGTATTTACTATTGACTGTAAACGTTTCTCTAATTTAAAATTTGTTTGAGCACTTTTTACACTATATTCAAAGACTGAAAGAAACGAATTTAATGAATATTGATACTATAAAAAATGAATAAATTTCGAAAGATAAATTTTAGTTTTTTTTATAACAAACCATAGAATTAGTTGTTGACATTTGAACTAAGGAGAAATAAAGTACAGCACCACGTCTAGCAGCTAAACGATATGTATCACGTAATTTTTCAATATCTTGTCGAGTTCTTTCACCTAAATTTAATGCTTGTATGACTTCACTAACTTTTGTTTTCGTATTTGCTAATGTTTCAATTAATTCATTATTATCCAAAATATTTCTAAAATTAATTAAAGACTTCATTAAAGTAAAAAGACAAATACTCAAACAGAGTCCTATCTATAGGACTAGACATGCAACCGTTTGGGAGTTTGAGTTTGGTGTATGTCCACCTAGGGCCCATGATGGGTTGACGTGATTATAACTCTGCATAGGCCAAGTTAAGTGTACTCCAAATTTGGAGTTTACGTTTTCGCGAAAACTGTAATCATTTGTTTTTAGTTGCTCGATAGATACTCTGGACTGTACAAAATTGACTGGTGATGCTCAAGAAAAAAAGCCCACAGTTACAAGCTACAATTTGCCGAAAAACTTGAAACTCGTAAACTGCAAATTTGGAGCTCACTTAACTTGGCCCTCTACATAAGATTTTGCCCCGGATTTAAGCTTTTAGTCCCATCAAATTTTTGCCGTAGGAGGGTACGGCATTTTTAGGAATGGGTTAACAAGGTACTATTTGCGCTTAAGAAATACAATCTTTTACGTAGATTATAAGTCAATTCATGTCTAGATTACGAACCCAGTTGTTGTTGTTAATTCTCTTAAAAGTGAATCTTCAAGTAATTTTTGTTGCTGTTTGTTTTCAAATATTTCTTGGATTAATGTTTCACGCATTTCTTCTAATTCACGTCTTTCAATTTTAACCAAAGAAGATAATAATTGTTCTTCAAGACCTTTTAATGTAACAGTATAATTAATTACTTTTGAATAAGAAAAATGTAGGGTAGATAATTTTGGATTTGATAAACGACATGTTAAATACATGCGAAAATTTCGATCAATATCTATATTTTTATCACCTAATTTAATATATTGATGAGTTGAATCACCTTGAAAATTTTTAGATAATATATCTAAGATTATCGGATCGATATATTCATCAACATCTTTGAAAAGAACTGGATATCTAAAGAAATATCAATAGTAAATGAACATAGTAATACATTTCAAATAAATTTACCCATATTTAATTGCTAATTCAAAATGTTTTAAAAAATCTCTATCTCTCATTGATAAAATTTTTAAATTCGCTTTCTTTTCTCGTTGTTTAATCCATAATAAACCTTGTAATTGAGGATCAATACAAAAAGGAAAACGATTTGTATATAAAGTAAGAATTCCATTTTGTATAGAAAATTCATCAGCTGGTAAACCTTGCGATGTCCATTCAGATATTTCAACATTTGATGAAAGAAAATTTTGTATTTGAAAATTTTCTGTTATTGAAATCGTTTTTTCATTTAAACTTTTTTTCCATTGATTATATATTAAATCTTGACGAATTTCATATGTAAATGGACTACAATAGGCAAGAAATGCACTAGATAATAAACAATTTCCTATTAATTCATTTTCATATTCTTTCATATGATTAACTTCATCTTTCCATCTGAGTGTTTCACTATTAAAACCAAATAAAAGTTTTTCAGCTGCTAGACGACGACGTATAGCAATATCTGTTTCTTCTTGAAATTTAATTTTATCTTCTATTGCAATATCAAATCGTTTTCGAAAATCATCTAATATATTTGTTGATTTTTCAATATGATTTTCTAATCGATTTAATTCTGTAAGATTTATTTCATAATCATTTTCAATAGAAATTAAACGATCTTTTTTAGGTTTTGTTTCACGATATTTATCCATATAATTATCAATAGCATGAATAAATTTAAATAAACTACCACCAACACGACTAACATTACTCATTAATGTAAGAAGTTTAATATCACGTTCAGATTTATCATATAATGAATATATATGATTTGGATCAAGTTTTTCTTCTAATTTTTTTAAATAGATTTTTAATTGTACTGCTTGTTTCGAGGTAAATAAATCCGGATCACGAGTTTTTAAATTTGTTATAAATTTCATATCAGCCATTACACCTCGAACCTATTAAAAAAACAGACAAAAATTTACACTAGCAATGTCGCCTTATCCTTATCGATAGGCTGCAAGTCTTTAGGTACTACTCAAAATAGGGTACGGCGGTTCCAAAAAAATGGATCCGAAAACCGAACCGGAACCGGACTGGATCCGCGGTTCCGGATTATTTTTGGGACCGCCGTACTCTAACTCGAAACCTAATGTATTGCTCAAGAAATTTATTTATGAATTAAATTTTAACCTCAGATAATCGTTCCAGTCTTCTCGGACCAGCAAAAATACCATGTATACAAACTGAACTAACGCTTATCATTGATATTTAAATCAGACATGAGTAGGGAAGAGAATATCTCAACGTTCATTCGGCTTAAATAAATAAAAACTGAATATTACATCTTTCCAAGTAATTGATGGATGACCCAAATAAATCAACATACAATAGCCAATTAATCTTAATGTATCGACTGGATTTGCGAAACTACGCATTTCAGTTATATCAGTTGCTTTAAGTGTATCAAGACCTTGTTGAGCTTCGAGTAATGCTGGCATTGTTTCTTGTAATTGTGATTCAGCTTCATGTTTTTCTTTTTCTATAATTATTAATTGTTCATCAACTATTTGCTTTTTTTCTAATGCCTACAGAAAAAGAACTTTTTTTTTATTCAAAGATATTTTTATACTTACTCGACTTTTACGTTCTGTTTGTTTAGCAGTTAAAATAGTTATCTCGGATAATAAATCATCACATTTTTGTGTTTTTATTGCTGTAAGAATAGAATATTATGTAAATGAAATAATTTCTATTCTATACTAACCAAGTTCTTTACGTTGTTTTTCTAATTTTCGATCCATTTCTTGTATAAGTATACTAGCTTCATCAATTCGAATGATTCCAACATTTAATCGTTCAGCTTGTTTCAATAAATCATCTTTCTTTTGTTTATACAATTGAATAAATGTATGAATAAAATCTAGATAATTTTTTGGTGTAGCATAAGCACTACGATGCATTTTTTCAGTATATAGATCACAATAGAAATTAGCAGATTCATGTACCATAATCATATGTTCAATAATATTATTTTTAAATTCATTTGTTATCAATTTAAAATCAGATATGAAGTGTTCAGCAACAGCATACCTATATAATTGTTTCGTATAATTGGAAAACTAATGATTAATTTAGAAAAAAAGAAAAGTAGCTTACAAAGCTTGTTGTGGCCAACGAGCAAAATAATCAATAGTAGTATTATTGATCAATGCTGGAAAATTTCGTGTTCTATTTAATAAAAATAATGTACATGATTGTTGTAAGCTATGTGGAACTCAATATATTGGAGCATATAAAGATTTAAATAGGTAATCAATTCTTGTCTGATTATTAGATTTTTACTAATGGAAGATAAGAAATTTATTTAACTATTTCAGTCAACTTCTGCTCATACTTCGTAATGCATTATTTCTTGCATAAATCGATGACTAATTCTTATTTGTATTATTGTTTGCAGAACAGAATTTATTATACTTATTTTAATTAATTGGCTAAACTTATTCAAATATTCTCATTCATATAGTTTACTGCTTTCATCCTATTATCATGACATATTAGATGTATGACAATTATGCTTGTTTCTACTTCCGATAGATAAATCTTCACGATATATTTAATGCGATGCGAAGCAAAGTATTTATGCAGTCATTTTCGAGTTTTTAAGATGCGAAGCATCCTATATTGTATCGATCCGCTAGTTTTCTTTACAATGGTCTCTTTTTAACGTTTTTATACAGTATTATGCATCATTTCATATGTTGTTGTTAACTAAGAAAAACAAAATTTAAAAGAACCGGAAATAGCAACTAATTTAAAAGATTTTCTCCATGTTTCATATATTGAACCATAGAAATAAAGGAATGTAAGTGTTTTGTGTTTGAATGGCAGTATCTCGTCGACTTTTATATATTATAATGTCTTCGACAAAATAACTATTTCCAACGTTCGAGTCCTCAACAACATCAAACATGAGAGCAGAAAGAAAAAAAATTTCTTGGAGATTGTTTTTTTTTGCGTTATCAAAATACGTAGTAAAATTTCTTTTCGCGGATTCTTTTAGTGACTGGTAATCGCAAAAATACTTAACCGTTTCTTTTTCGTTCTCTGCTTATTACTAAGGAATGTTTGTGTTGATGTTCGTTTGTTTTTCATAACAACATCTACAATAGTTACTGAAAAAGGCGTTGTTGTCCAATTCAAAAAAATAGAAAAACAAATCTCGATACGAAGTAGAGACACTATAAAATGAGCAGCTTTCATAACTCTTTCATTCACAAATTTTTTTAAACTACTCAAATGCAACATATTTATATTACAAATAACAAATAATCAGTCAATGGCAACTAGCAAATTAAGTGACACAAAAAACGTTCACCCAACATCTGGGATCTCCACACGTGCAACTGTAAATCGACGTACGAACATGCAAAGAATGCAAAATGTCCTCTTGATCTGGTTAGACAACAACATTAATGAAAACAATGCTGATTGTAGTAATACAATCAAAAAATTAAAACGCGTAGTTAACAACATGAACACGTTTACAGATGGTGAAGAATGTGTCGAATTTATTCAAACAATTAACAACAACAAAGTGTGTATGATTGTTTCTGGTTCACATGGAAAACATATTGTGCGTCATGTGCATGATCTGTCTCAAGTAGATGCCATTTTCATTTTTTGTAACAATCAAGAATGGCATAAACAATGGGCCAAAGAATGGCCTAAAATAAAAGGAGTCTTCACAGATATAACATCGATCTGTGAAGCTCTTAAACAAACTGCTCATCAATGTGAGCAAAATGCCATCTCAATCAGTTTTGTGGCATCAAATAAGAAATTGGATCAATTAGATCCAACCTTTATGTATACTCAGATCTTGAAAGAGATCTTACTAACCATTAACTTCGAAGACAAACATTTCAAAGAATTTATTACCTATTGTCGTGAAATATATGAAGATGATAAAAATGAATTAAAAAATGTTAACCAATTACAAACAACATACAAAAACCATCTACCCATATGGTGGTATACATGGGATGCATTTTTATATCGTATGCTCAATCAAGCATTAAGATCGATGGATATTCATATGATTATTCAAATGGGTTTCTTTATTAATGATCTACATTATGATATTGAACGACTCCATTCGGAACAATTTCATGGTCAACAATCTGGCACAACATTTACAGTTTATCGTGGACAAGGTCTTTCAAAAGACGATTTCACCGAAATGACAAAAACTAAAGGTGGACTTCTTTCATTTAATAATTTTTTATCAACTAGTAAAAGTTGTAATACTGCTCTTGAATTTTTGCAACAAGCTACTACAAATCCTGATCTTGTTGGAATTCTATTTGTTATATCAATTAATCCTACGGATTCAACAACTCCATTTGCTGTTGTTAGTGATATTAGTTATTTTCATACAGAAGATGAAGTTCTCTTCTCTATGCATACTATTTTCCGTATTGGAGATATAAAACCAATGGATGGAAATAATCATCTCTATAAAGTGAATTTAATATTGACCAGTGACAGTGACCAAGATCTTCGTACTCTTACTGATCGTATACGACAGGACACCCTTCCAGATTCGACAGGATGGCACAGATTAGGATTACTGTTAATCAAAATGGGTCAGTCTGACAAGGGTCAAGAAGTTTATGAAATTTTACTTCATCAAACAATCCATGAAAGGGACAAGGCATCGATTTATAATCAACTAGGTATGATCAAATATGATCAAGGAGAATATTCCGAAGCACTTACGTATTATGAAAAATCACTTGCTATGGATCAAAAAACACTTCCTTCCAATCATCTTAATTTGGCTAATACCAATAACAACATCGGTAATGCGTATAACAGCATGGGTGATTATCTAAAAGCACTTTCATCTCATGAAAAAGCCCTTGCAATTCGACAACAATCACTTCCTTCCAATCATCCTGATTTGGGTACGTCATATAACAACATCGGTAGTGTATATTACAGCATGAGCGATTATCCAGAAGCACTTTCTAGTTATGAAAAAGCCCTTTTAATTTGACAACAATCACTTCCTTCTAATCATCCTGATTTGGGTGGTTCCTATAACAACATCGGTTTGTTGTATGAGAATATGGGCAACTATTCAAAAGCTCATTCATTTTAAGAACGTGCTGTTCAAAATGGACAACAATCATTACCATCAAGTCATCCAACTCTTCAACGACGGAGAGAAAACCTCGAACGCATGAAAAATGAATTATAATTTCTTTCTATATTTTTTTTTGAAATCAAAATAAAACTGATGAAAAAGAAAATGTATCTCTATTGAAACTCCGTTCTTGTTGAGAGCACAATATGAGCAGTAACACTCACCGATAAGGTAGACAATACATATTGAAAAGATATGTATAATAGAAAAGACCTTCACGATTACATTGTTATGTCTGAACAAGTAGAATTTAGTTGTGTTAGATAAGAAAAGAAGATCCTCAATAGAAACATAGAAGGATAGGTGTGTTACGAAATGATAAATTCACACTCACCCCAATATCGCTTCTGTTTTCTGTAAAGCTTTATGTATATTTGCATCTTATTAAAAAGAACTCACCGGTTTCGTAATAGATCTCCATTTGGATTCATACATAAAATAATATGTAAATTCGTTGTACATTTCTGAATAAAATAATTCCAAATATTTTCATTTGATGAACCAATTCGAAACATTTTCATTGCTTCTTCACGTATTTCATTAATAATTTCATCTTGTTTCTAATACATATCAATTTAGAATATCAATTCCTCAAGAATTTTCTTTACCTCTTCATTATATAATGTAGTTATCATTCCATTCGATAAAATATTATTAATATATTCAAGAAAATTCTCATCAATAATTTGTGCATCATTTAAAATAAAAGCTGTTTTCTTATTTTTTAATCCAACTTGGTTAAATAAAATTTTTAAATCATCTCGAAATGATATTTCATTATAGTTTCTCGTTAATTGTATTTCAAATATTTCATATTTAGCAGTAAAAGCAGCAATTTTTGAAAGTAATTTTTTTCCGGAACCACCAACACCAATCAATAATAAATGTCCACGATCTAAACGAAGTACACGATATATACGTGTTATATGTTCAAGTGCATCATTAAATAAAACTATATTCTTATAACCATATTGTTCTTGAAATTCAACAATAATTTCATCAAATATTGATTTTATTGCTTGATAATCTTGTAAATCTTCATAAATTTTTGGTTCATCATCTTGTAATGCTGTACGATAATCAGCAAATAAAATTGGTTTACGTAATAAATAAATTTTTTCCTCTTTAATTAAAGAATTTTCTTCAAGAATTTTATTAAATAATTCAAGATCTTTTAAATTATTAAACCGATCAGAAAATATTCGAATACATTCATGTACCCAAACACGTAGAAATCTTTCTTTCGTATCAAATCGTTCAGGTATAGTTTGTAAAAGACTTTGAATTATTCGACTAAGATCACGCAATGAAAATATATAATAACATTTCATTGGTGTTGGAACAAATAAGCGAAGTATATTTTCATAGATTTGTAAAGTAGAATGAATTATATTTGGAATGATTCCTTGTATTTCCGGAGAAAATGTTCTTACATGACTTTGTAAAATTGTTGAAAATATACGAAATAACGATTCATATGATGGCGATGTAATATAAAAAACATTAAAATGACTAATAAAACGAGGATCAATACTATTATTACTTCCACCTAGAAAAATGATCGGTTTATTTGTTTCGATAAAAGCAAACGAATTACCAGGAGTACCCATAGCAGCAATCCAGTCAATATCTGTAATAAATTTCCAATTCAGTTCACTATTTCGTTCATACATGCCATGTTTTTCAATGAGTAATTTAAGTAAAGCAATTGCTTGTTGTGTACCATATTGATCGATTTTTGGCATAGATAAATCATCGAGAAATATAATTAATTTATTTCCAGCTGATGGGCCATAGGTATTTTTCGAATATTTTTCTAATTGACTTTCAATAGTACGTTGTACATCGATTGATTTTGTTCGTGAAGAAAAATTTAAATTTAAATTAATATAACGTGAATCAAAATGTCGAATATAGGATTGAATTGTAGCTGTTTTACTCGATCCAGTATCACCAACAAATAGAACAGGTTGATGAATTGATATCATCGATTTCATTAACCATTCTATGTGGAATAATATGTAAAAGGAAGAAAAAAAATTCATCATACCTAAACGAATCGTATCAGCAGTTGAAACAAATAATTCATAGAATCGTTTCGATCGATCATGTTCATATTTCGGTATAAGATCATCCCATTTTATCCATTGATCAAGTTCAGGTTGAAATACATGATCGAATAATAAAGGTTTCTCATTAGGTAATTGTCCAGATTTAGCTTTTGAACCAGCGGATACAAGTGAAAGACCTGATAGATATTTAATAAAAGTATCTAATATTATACGATCTTCTTGTTTTAAACAAGCACCGAATGACCAAATCATTGTTTGAAGAAAACAAGCATGGATAAGATCTGAAGTTAGTTGAAATTGATTTTTTTTCTCATTTTTAATCAATGGTAAAAATAAAGAATCAAGTAATTTTGTAAATTGTATCATAATATTGACTTGAGTTCTAAAAATATAAAATATATCATTTATTTTTATTCTCTATCTTAAACTTACAATGGTATAATCATTTTCATTCTTGGTCTACGTTCAGTTTCTGTTAAACCTTGATAAATCAAATTCATTATATTATTTATATATCGAACATAAAGTAAATCTAATTGGTTTCTTTCATATAATCGATCAATTACATTCATATTTAACCAACGTTTCCATACTGGATTAGGACCGACATTTTCTTGATCAATATAAACCATTCCACATCGAGATACTGTTGCTGGTGATGCATATTTTAAATCACCAACTTCAAATAATAAAGAACAATAATCTTGTAAACGAATACGTTCTCCATTAGCTAATGTTAATAATTTATTATCATCCATAACTGAATTCTTCAAAAAAAAAATGAATCAAAATATTATTCGTTTTTTTATTTATAAAAATAGTACCATATTTTCAATCCATAGTGCATCAACATCACCATCAAATACAATATAACGTCTTTCATTACGTATTGTTGGTCGATTAATCATTCGATATAACATTGAGACAATCCCATCAGTCCATTCAGCTATGAAAAATAAGAAATATAAACATAACAGTTGTCCTAACGATATGCTTGAGGATGTAAATCAAGGAAAGATAAGTCGGTGCTAGAGATATGCGGGACCGTGACGTATATTTGAATTTGGGGCTATATAATGACGTTATTCAAGAAAAATGAACCGAAAAGTGCTAGTCGTGGACTAAACAAATTGAAAAACGAGTATTGAAGAATTGTTTTAGAAGTTCTATGAATAATTTTGGATTAATTGTCTCTAGGACGATATTAGAGATGAGCGGGACTAGTTTTGGTCACAGTGCCGGTCCCGGTGATCATGATCGGGACCGGGACATAAAAAGGTTGATCCTGTACATCTGTAGTCGGTACCTTCAAGATGGTTTTATTTTATAAAACTAAAATTGTATATTTACATGTCAATGGATCAAGTATACCATATAATTCAATAATACTTATTGCTTTTGGATTGACTGTATAAAGAGTTGTTTTTATTCCCATTTGAGTTTGTGCTTCAGCTAGAGTATTTAATATTACTGTTTTTCCACCACTTAAATTAAAGATAAAAAAAGTTTCAGATCAGTTTCTTTCGTCCTTTACCTTGTTGGTCCAACTAACATTGTTGAATGACGTGTCATCATTGTTTCATATAACTGAATAATTTTTTCAATTTGTTCTGGAATTAGAATATATTGTTGTTTAATTAATACTTCTTCAATTATTCGATTTAAATCTTCATAGTGTATTTTTGGACAAGTGATATTAGGAAATAAATCATTTAATAATGTATGAAATAAATTAACATCATCAGAAATAAATTTTGGTATATTCATATCACGTAAAGCTCTTAAAAGAACGATTTCTTCGGAAGTATCTTTCATTGTTGTTCGTTTTAAATAACCTGTCATTGATAAAACAGCTTTAAAACTTCTTAAACCCCAATCATAATGATACTAAAACAGGATATAAACGGAAGAAAAAATTCTATTTAATTTTAAATACTTGTTTACTAAGTAATTCCGATGCATAACGATATAATGTTACCATTTTTTTAGCTAAAATTCTTGCATTTATAAAACCATTCGCAAATAATTTTATTTCTCCAATATATTGTAAGTCCGGAATACTGAAAAATCAAATATTATATATATTAAAAAAACAATAAAAAAATTACACAACAACAACAGGTCGAAATAAATTCTTCACTGATTCAGGTAATTCTGTTCGACCAGCATAACCAGGATTCATTGTTATAAATATTCCAACTGTTGAAAGAAGTCGAATTTCATTATGTTCGAAAAGAAATTCCGTCAGATGCAATGATAATGCTTGTTGAATACTTTTTACTTGAGTAGACACAACACTAAGTACGGATGCTTCAATACGATTGAATCTTTTTATTAAAAGAATTATCAATTAAAATAATTTTTTTTTGAATATTTTACTCATCAAAACAACCCCATGCACCTGTTTGACATAGACCATTTAAATTTTTACCAATTGCTTGATAATCCATTCCTAGGAGGAAAAAAAGGTCATTCGGGTGGGTGTAGGATCATCTTAAATAGAATCAAATAAATATCTTACCTTCACCACAATTAGTAACCACACAAAGAAGACCCATAGCTTTAGCAAGATCTTTGATGGATTCTGTTTTACCAGTACCAGCTGGTCCAGCTAGATAAAAATAATGAATATACTTTTTTTGCAGAGTATATCAAATAAACCTGGTGCACAACCCAGAAACATTGATAAAGCCTAAGATTGAATGTATACTATTTGTTAAAACAAACAATTTATTTACTTGTGTAATTGTTAAATAAATTCGATCAGTTAATGGTGTAATTACAAGACGACCATTAAGACCCATATATTCATATCCTATTCAAAAAAGAAATAATTCATTATTTTTAATTATATATGTAATTTTTAACCATATTCAAATTTTCCATTGCATTGTTGTAAATATAAATTATCTTCTTTTGACAACCAATAGAAACGTAATTGACATTGCCATGCACTATATTAAACAATAACTTATATAATGAGATCAATTTTATAACTCACAAATCATGAGATTCATTTATTCCATCACGGATTAATATATCAACCATATCACGAATATGTACATCAATAGTAAGAACTGTTTCATATTTATTATATTCATCTAAAATATCATAGTCATTGGATTAATACAAATTACAAATTTCCATTACTTAAAGTTAAAGATTTTCGCATTTCAAAAACTATTTCTTCTATTTGAGAATTTAATTGTTTAACATATGTTTTCATTGCTGAAGATTGATTTAGTGTTAGCATTTTATTAAATTGACTAAAAATAATAGATTACATAATAATTATTAAGATAAAAGATTATAAGTTGTAAAAATGAAGGAATATGATGGTTCATTTTTTTATATATTTGGCACTAAAGGCTCTCTGAACCATTCCATTTTCTAAGACCGTACTTTTCTGATTTTTGACTTCATATATTGTTCAAATCGAGAATTCGATTATATTATTCTATTTATTGAGATTTAAACTATAAAAAAATAAATAGTACGAACATAAGTGGAGTTTAGGCTAATTAACAGTGTTTTATCTAGGTTTCGATTTTCGGATGGACGAATCGAAACTTAGGGTGGGTGGTGTTCATTCAGCGCTCACTCAGACCATTACAAAATATACCACTACTATATTTTTCGGGTGGGCGGCGCCCATCCAGCCCGTCCTCTGGATAAAATACTGCTTATTAAGAAACTTTACATTTTACTTCAATTTTATTTTATTTTATAACATACTCTTCAATTTCCCATGTACTCCAAAGTTGACTAACAACTAAAACAACCATACCAATATATTTTCTCATCCATTCTAATCTATTCTGTTTAAAACGATAATAAAAAATCGCTTCTTTGGTTATCCAACGATTTGAATATTTCATTTCTTTTTCAATATTATTCATCCATATTTCAACTTTTCCATTACATTCTATTGGATTTATAAAACTCATTTCTTCTTTTTCTAATGATATCATTCCTATTGCATAAATTAAATTTTGTTGATATTCTTCTTCGATATCCACTGTTTTATCGTATTGAATAAAATTTAATGCACCGATATTATCAAACATTTTTTGTAAATATTCTTGAATATCATTTGGATTTGATTGTCCAATAATTGAAAGAAGTTCATCATCAGATAGAAAATAAAATCTTGAAAATAATTGACGTTTTGTATCTAAATAATCATTTAAATTCTTTTGAATTTTTTCAATTAAATTTAATATTGATTTTAATTCATCATATCGACCAGGATGTGTACAAGCATCTTTTACCAATGAATTTCGAGATGTATCTAAGAATAAATAAATGAATTAAGATTAAAAATGTCTGAGCTATTTTCAGCCATCGGAATGAAAGGCTGTCTTGATTTGTACTCAATGACCATGATCTGTAATGGAGGAGGGGAGTCGGAAAACCTATTTAGTTGTTTACCAAGCATAATTTTTCGAGATAATTTATCAACTGTATCAAATCGTTTTGCTTCATCACCAAATTGTAAACTAGAACCGAGGAATATATTTTCAAGATATATCCATTTTTGTTGAACAATTATCCATAGTTTAATAACATCGGATATTAACGATAGAATTCGAATCCATTGTTCAACTTGTGAAAGATAAATACCAACAAAACGTGATGTTGTTATACCTTTAAAAAATAAAATAATTGAATAATTCAAAGAAAAAAAAGCTAGAACTATTAAGAAGTAATGTTGAATCTTCGAGTGCTTGAAGAATATCATCAACACCAGATATGATGAAACTACTACGATCTTGTTGTATAGTTGTATTACGAATATGTTTATGTATTTGAAAATGCATTGTATTCCATTGTTGTTGAATATCTTTAAGATTCTTTTCGATTTGTAATTCTTTAATAGCAGTTTGTAAAATATCTGTAAGAAGTTTTCAAGAATTTTCTTCTATTCTTTTAAAAAAATATCAATTTACTTTGAAGAATATCATTATATTGATATAAATTCATTTGAAAGATATTTTCTAATGTAAGAACATTACTTGTTAGATCAATATCAATATTAGTTTCTTGAATAATTTGTTTCCAATGACGTTCTCGTAATGCTTCATTTTTTAAATCAACCATAATTGGAAGAGATGAACGAAAATCTAATCGGAAAATAAATCTTACTTTAGATCAATAATTGATAGGTCTGTATTGACTTTAGTTTCCTTTTTTAAATACTATTAAGATTAGCTATACACAAGATTAAAGGTCGTAGCTGAAATTATTCAATTATTTTTTCTACGCAACGACTCATTGATAAAGTTACTTGAGTATTTACACATTTAAATATTTTGTATTCATTTTTATAGTTTAGCTGTGAGTCAAAAGATATGTAGGGAGAATAGACTTTCATTGCACAATATAATGCACAGAGACGGACAACTCTGGAGTTGGAGTTAACTCCGGAGTAGATTCTTTTTTATCTGGAGTTAGAGTGAAGTTGGAGTTGGTGCTTTTTTCTACTCTGATTCAACTCCGACGGATCTCATGATGTGCAAGAGAACAGCAGAAAATATCTATACCAGAGATGGGCAACTCTAGCTTCCGAGCTGAAGTTAACTATGGAGTTGACGCTTTTTTACCTGAAGTTGGAATGGAGTCGGAGTTGGAGTTGCTTACCCCCGGAGTTGCCCATCTCTAGCATTGCAGATGCTGTTCCTTTAGTCACTAACATCTCAGGTTTTAAAAATAACACTTATAAAAAATAGTTTTTTACTCAAAAAGTTATTGTATATACATAGTTCAATGTTCCATTGTCTTACTCAAATTTCGCCCACGAGACATTCACCAATGGCGAAATTCAGAAGTCCGTTCTGTTGATTTCCTGTGAGTCGTTAGTTAAAGAATAACTAAGATAACAGCATATCGGAAGTATTAATTACCTGTTAAATACTTTTCTACTACACGACCGACACTTGTTATTTTTATATCTGATGATAATCGTCGAAAATTTTTAATAAATAAATCCACATTAATCATCAAATCATTTATATCAAGTTCGGTCCAAAGAATATTTGACCAAATTTTTTCATTGCGTTTAAACTCATCATAGAAGTCTGATAAAGTATTTAAATTATTTATTTCTTTTTGAAGATAGATTAAATTTGGATAATTAATTAAAGGTATATGAAAAAGTTTCATAACATTAATTAATTCGATTTTTCGTTGTTCAGTTTTTT
>CAJNOI010000754.1:17032-27331 GCA_905250115.1 Adineta steineri
GAATAAATATAGCGAAGTTGCAAAACTTTTTGACTACCCTATGTATAATTAAATCATATAAATAATCGAAGCAAAACATTCTCAATATTCCAACCAAATTTTTTCAACAACAGATCAAATTAATGAGCTTATCTCATTATGTTTCTTGAGAATAAACTCTGTTCAGCTTTATATAATAGTCATGCTTATTATATATCATTTTATATAGCTAAAATAATCATAATAAAAACATTTATTGTAGTTCCTGTTGTAATTCTTTCATTGAAAACGACATCTTTAATTTTTATTCTTTTTCTTCCTACAGGTAATTGTAACATCATATAAAATATATGACACATGATGAATATATATATTCATTTTATGTGAAGAAAAAAACAACACATTATACATTCAACATATAGAACGATACAGCACGCATTTCATCACAAGTCTGCAATGGTAAATCACACTGTCGTCAACTTTATTACTTTACCGGTAGAACTTGTCTACCGAATTTTGGATTATCAATCCGATTTTACAATGATATGCTCAATGAAGGATGTATGTCAACGGTTGAACAGGATCTTAGACAGTTATCATCGTTACCAGGTAAACTTTTTCTTTCTTGAATTGTAATAATATGAAAATAATGCCTTTATAGTCGAGATAAAATAGTCTCTTTTTTTCTTTCTTTTCAATCTCATCTAAATATTCCACATCTCAAGCCGGGTATACTGCCATAAAAATACAGTCTTGAGACAAAAACAGAAAAGGGGAGAAAAAATTGTTGTTGTCTTTTCCCTGTATCGAGACACGTGTTTGTTAGAAGATATAAGCGACTGTGGATGTGCATGGAGAGAAGATTGATCCACAACAATATCCACATTTTCATCCGATCACATCACTCTCACTCATTACATCAAGGTGGAACACTGCTTCAAACCATATTACTACTATAGCTCATGTTCTTCCACAATCATTGTTTTGAAATACATTTCAACTGAACTACACTTTCTCAACAACGAATTTTCGAGGATAAATCATTCGCATATATACAGCCCTGTTAGATAACTCACATGAAATTCTGATACAAAACACAGATTGAGTCATATTATGGCTATCTATGGAACCCGTCCACACCCCACTCACAAGAAACCACCCTTTGCCATATCTAAAGAATACTAGGAAGCGATATGCTATACTATATTATACTTTAAACTATTACTTTCAATTAATTGCGCTTCGGGTACATAATCTTACACTTCACAATTCTTTTTGAAAAATCAAATTTCATCGTATTAATCCTTTACCAGAAGTTTTTCATTGTTCCAAAAATACTTAAGAATTTTCACAGCTCATAGATTAAAAAACTTCTATCTATGCGGCAACCTTAGTAACAGTCTATTGATTAACCTATTTTACGTAACAATCGTAGTAATATTCAAACTAATATAGGTACAGCCTTCAACCTAGTCACGTTACATTTATTACACTAGTCTGACCTGAGACAACCGCGACCGACACTTCTCTCCTTTCATCTGTACTATATCGTTTATCTACATTTTTTTCTCTAGACACTTACTATACTAGATCTCCAAAATAATCAAATCGAATTTTGGGAAGCAATACCTTTGGCTAAGGTGTTACGATACAACACAGTAGCTATTATTCTCTCTTCATCTATATTATGTCTTTACTCGCATCTTTTTATCTAGAAACTCATTGCATTAAATCTCAAAGGTAATCAAATCGGAATTGAGGGAGCAGAACATTTGGCTATTGCGTTACGCCACAACACAGTAATTCTCATGATCTATTCAACTATACCGTGTTTTCACCTACACGGTTCCATATAGACACTCACCACACTTAATCTCGCGAGAAATCGAATCAGAAATCTTGGAGCCAAATCTTTGGCTGATGGGTTACGACGCAACACGGTAATTATCATTTTCTATTCATCTATGCCATGTCTTTATTTGGACTTTTTCGGCTAGACACTCATCACATTAGATCTCGAATCGAATCAAATCGAAGATGTTGGAGCGCAACATTTGGCTAATGTGTTACGATACAACACAGTAGCTATTATTCTCTCTTCATCTATATTCTGTCTTTACTCACATCTCCTCATCTAGACACTCACCACACTAGGTCTCCACAACAATCTAATCAGCGTTGTAGGAGCAGAGCATTTTGCTGCTGCGTTACACTACAACACAGTAATTCTCATTATCTATTCAACTATACCGTATTTTCACCTACATGGCTCCATCTAGACACTCACCACACTTAATCTCGACTACAATGAAATCGATGCTGTAGGAGCTCAAGATTTGGCTGATGGATTACGGCACAATACGGTAATTATCATTCTTTATTCATCTATGTCATGTCTTTATTTGAACTTTTTCGTCTAGACACTCACCACATTAAATCTCGGATGTAATTACATCGGAGATGTTGGAGCACAACATTTCGCTGATGGATTACCACAAAACAGAGTAACTGTCATTATCTCTTCAACTATACCATATCTCCACGTATACGGTTCCATCGAGACACTCACCACACTAGTCCTCGAGAGCAATGGAATCGGAGATGTTGGAGCAGAACATTTGGCTGTTGCGATTCGCCACAATACAGTAATTATCATTCTCTATTCATCTATATCATGCCTTTATTTGAAACTTTTCATCTAGACACTCATCACATTAAATCTTGGATCGAATGACATCGGAGATGTTGGAGCACAACATTTGGCTGATGCGTTGCAACATAACACAGTAATTCTTATTATTTCTTCAACTATATCATGTCTTCGCGTACACGCTTTCATCTAGACACTCATCACACTTAATCTCTGGAATAATGATATCGGAGTTGTTGGAGTACGATATTTGGCTGATGGATTAAGACACAACACAGTAGTTATCATTCCTTCTTCATCTCTTTCATATCTTTATCTGCACTTTCTCATCTAGACACTCTCTACACTAAATCTCCAAGATAATCCGATTGAAGACGACGCCATACGTGGAATTAATGAATATATTACACGCAATAAAAAATAGAACGAACCCTATAAATGTTAATATTAAATTTGTTTCGATAGTGAATACATATATGCGGATATTTTTGTTGTAGTCTAGTTTTCATAAACACCGTAAATAAAACTGCTTGTTTTTTAACTTAATTCTTATGCTGATTGTAATGTTTGGTTAAAGCTTCTGGCATGAGGTAAGGAGGATGCGACTTTGAATTAGATGCGAAACCACGCTGAGATGTTGTATTAGAATAGAAGACATATTCGATATTATTTTTATATTTCTAAATTTTTATTTTTATCTCAATGAATTATTTTATGTTATTTTTAATATTTAAATATAAAAATTATTTTTTCTTTAAAAAAAAAAGATTATCTTAATCTAATTTTTCGATTTTGACAGATTTTTTTTTCTTTTCTCTCTGCCCTTTCTCTCAATAAATCATAAAATCACAAAAATAAATCTAATAAAAAACAACTTGTTTCTATTTAGAAGTTCTTTTTCTCAATTTGAGAAATATTTTAATTTGATTTAATTCAAAAAAAAATTCTACCCGAATTATTTTGTTCATTTTGATCTTTTAATTTAGAATTAAAACTAACATATATTTATTTACTTTTTTTTTCTAAAATTGAAAAACAAATTTATTTATTTTATAAAGGGAAATTTTTTAATTCATTTTCATTTATTTTTGTTGAAGATTTTTTATAAATTAATCTTTTTATTTATTCTCAAAAATAAAGATCGAAATTTTATCAAATTAAATCAAAAAAAGGTTTCATTTGAAATATTTTCGTATTTTTGGATTCGATGATTTTCATTATCAGCAACATAAAGATTTTCTTCATTATCAAATGATAAACTTACGGGTAAATTGAATTGATTTGGTTGATTTCCTTTACCATTTCCACCAACAACAATTTCACCTTCTTTATCTCCTTCACACCAACGCATTACTCGATCATTTCCACTATCTGCCACATAGATTTGACCCAAATGATCAATAATCACTCCATAAGGATACGACAATTGTTTGAGACTATTCCCATTACCATTTCCACCAGCAACAATAATTCCTTCTTTTGCATCTTTTGTCCATTTCACTACACGATGATTATAGAAATCTGATATATAAAGAGAAAAATCTTCATCAATAAAGATAAAAGCAGGTTGATTGAGTTGATTAAGATGATTTCCTTTACCATTTCCACCTGCAACTAATTCACCTTTTTCATCTCCTTGTTGATATCGTCCTACTTCATGATTCCAACAATCAGAGACATAAATAAATCCATTTTTATCGATTGTCAGAAACTCACAATAAATATTTGAAACAAGAATTTGATGATTTATTTGATTTTGGTCAAAATATCGAATTACTCGGTTGTTTCCATGATCAGAAATAATAAAAGAATTATTTTCGTTATCAAAAATCACATCTGTTGGACGATTCAATTGATTATTTTGATTTCCTTGTCCATTTCCACCTGCAATGATTTGACCAGTATTTGAATTCAGTTTCCATTTAACAATACGATGATTCGACCAATCAGCGATATAAATTGATTTATCATTATCGATAAACATCCCATGAGGATCAGAGAGTTGGTTTAATTTCTGCCCTTTTCCATTTCCTCCAGCAACAGTAATCGCAAATTGTCTAAACTTATTCTTTTTTTTTATTTGAATTTGTTCTAAAATAAAACATTTTCTTTTTATTAAATTTTATTTTTGAACGAACAAAATTAATTTCAAATAGTTTCTTCATTCAATTGATATTTTTCAATTCAAAAATTTTTTATTTGATTTTCGTAAAAGCTTAGTTTAGGAAAATCTTTTTATTGAAAACTTTAAACTAAAGAATTAAACTTAAATTTATTCGTCAATTTCAAAACAATAGAATCTTTGCCTTGAAGTATTAAAAAAGATTTTTGAAATGAAAAAAAATCTAAAAATTCTATTTATTCTCAGAAATTTGCTTACATTTAAATTTAATATTAGAATAAATCTTTTAAAAAACAAAAAAAGTAATGATTTTCTAAAAAAAAAATAATATTTTAATTTTCATTTAATATATTCAATTCTTACTATAACATTATTTTCTTTTTTGAAAACCTATTCGAACGATTAATTTGATGGATAATTTTATAAATGTTTCTTTTCATTTGTGAAAAATATTTATTTTAAATTAGAAAATAAAACTTTCGATGTTAAACTTTGTTCATATTCATATAAACCAATTTATAAAAAATAATTTAAATGAAACACTGTTACTTTCCAAAAGAATTTTTATTTTAAACATTCATTTAACAATACTCTTGATATTTTAAGGGCGAAAATAATTCAAAAACGATGAATGAAATCTCCTTTCAATTTTATATTAAGTGATGTAAAAATAGAAAAGAGCCAAATTATGAATAGTTTTACGAATATTGTTTCAAGAGAAATTATTATTTCTTATGAAAAGAATAATATTCTTTGAAAAATTGATTTAAATTTTTACTTAACTAATAACAATAATTTATGAAAAAGTTCTAAGTTAGTTTTAAAAATAGTAAAACTATTTTTTTTGGGAAAATTATTATTATTTTTCATTTAGTGAAACATACTTTGTTTTATTTGAGATTGCGTTGACAACTGGTTTATTGTTATTGAACTTTTTGGTTTAATTGCTGTACTAGTTGTAGACTGATCTGATTGATAAGATTCTTAATAAAAAAAACACCTTCATTTTATTTGACAATAATAGAAAGATAAACAATTTATTTCAATTTAGCTCATATTAAAATGAGTATGCGTGTGGGTTTCTTTTATTGCCACTCCCATTTTTATGAGTTCCCTTTCATTTCCTGGCAAAGCCCTAGAGACTCCCTTAGACTTCTACAAAAATCTATTGAGAATCCCTGTCGTGATTCGCCATTAGAGTTTTCGTGGGTTTTTTCTCGAAGATTCGTCAGCGGAGAGTTGACTAGGGATAGTAAGATCGAAAAAGCTGGTTCGTACAGTTTTAAAACGTACTGCTCAAGATCCATGAAGTTTTACAATTCCGTGAGAACGAAAAAACACTAACAATAATCGATTAGATATGCGTACAAGTGTTTATACCTTGTCTCTGAGATTGTGATGCTTTATGGAAAAAACTACCCCATAATTATGTGCAAAAGTTTTAGCACATCTGGAATTTAACCAGGGATCTTATGACAATTCACTTTTTGAAAAATAAGCTAAAATCATAATTTTACGACTAGTAAGTGATTTTCTATCAAATTATTCTGTATTTAAAATTTTATATTTCAGCTGATGAAATAGTTTTTCCCCTTACTCGGTGTTGGTTTAATTTGCACAGATTGATTTGTAGCTGGTTGTAAAAGAGTAATCGAAGGCTTTGTTTCTTCTGATTGAATCATATGAAGGTCGGGTGTTGGTTTAATCTGCATAGACTGATTCGTGGCTGGTTGTAAAAGAGTAATTGGAGGCTTTGTTTCTTTTAGTTGAATCATATGAAGACCTGGTGCTGGTCGAAGACAAGCTACTACAGTAAATTGTCGAGCAGCCAGAAGGAGAACTTCTTGTTCCGATTGATAATACGAATGATGACTGATATCTTTGCCACTATCACATTCGATAGTAAACAGTGTTCTTTGACCAGTTTTGTCTAAAAACTGTTCGTTTTCGAGTACTTCTATCGATGTTGTACATGAAGAAAATCCCCACCACACAAATGTTTTCCCTTTAGTATATTGATTCGCTAGATCTAAATTCACTCCACGAAACACAGTGCACCGTCTGGATGGTAATTTTTCGAGTGCTGTAAGAACAAGTTTCAAATACAAAAACCATGGTTTTAATTTTCTCCTGTCTTCAGTGCGAAGAGCTGCGTTGAGGGCAAAATATAAGCATTTTTCATGTGGTTCCCATTCCATAGAGTAAAGAATGACTGAAGCTGATTCATCCTGAGTTAAACCATCGGGTGATACAGATTCGCATCGTTGTTTTGCCACATAAGTATAAGTTTGAATTTTAGGTAAAATCGAGAGAAGTGGTGCAACAGCTTCCTCCAATGGCACTATTGGCATTTCTTCGTATCCTTCAATTGGCATGAACATCTTTTGCGGTTCATTGGCAATATCTGATACACGTGTATACTGTTGCGAGTCAACATTTTCACCTGTAGCCATGTTTATATTAAAGAATATTTTCGAATAACAAGCACAATAAATAATCTACAAATAAAATAAAAATTTGTTTTTAAAATCATCTTGGGGATGTGGGTGGATGTGAGGTAGCTGCAGGTGGTTACAGTATGGGTTTAGATGTCGGTATTGAATCATTCCACATCCACATCCTCAAGGGTGTGAGTGTGAGTGCCAGGTAAATACAATATCCATATCCATATCCACACCCACCTCACACCCTGAACTTCATTTTTCCTCTTTTGAAAACTTCCAAAGAAACAAAACAAGTTACAAAAATGAACATTTCTGCGACACCTACAACCATTGAAAAGTTATAACATTCGCCTAAGAGTTAAATAAAACTTTGAATTTATGAGAACTTTTTTGGTTAAAATGTACAACAGTTCGTACAAGGATATCTATTTAAACTCTATCTCACACACATTAATCTCCAAAAGAAAAAAAACATTGTAAAAGAAGATAGATTGTGTAATACTTACTGACTTTGGCTATTTATAAATTACTTGTTATTCTGTCTTTTTGACGTATATGCTCGTAATAGTCTCTTTCTTTTCGAAATAAATATAAGTATGTACATAATTCACCTTTTATATTTGAAACTAAATAAATTTTTTTATCTTCGTTTTTAAAAGAATGATAAACAAGGTTATACATTCAAGTTGGTAAGAAATACTTGTTTTTCTTTTATTGACGATGATATTATTTATCTTTATAGAGTTTCTTCTCTTCTTGCAAAAGATAACAAGAAAAATCTTGAGGAGTGTGAATATAGATGTAGATGTGGGTATTATATTCAACGTTTTCGCTCAGTCACACATACACCACCAAGCAATATTGAAATAGTAATTAATAAATGTGATTTTATTAATATTCTTATTATGTAAATAACAAAAAGATATAATATTCAATGTAATTCAGTTTCTTCTACTTTTATTGGTATTTAAAATATATTTTTATCTGAGAAATTTTTGTAAATAAATTTGAGTTCTTTTACTAAAACGATCAGTTATTGCTACAACAATTTCAGATAGGCTATCAGTTGAAGAATTTTCTAAAAATATAATCAAAAATCAATACTAATAAATATCAAATCTCGTTTTCAGATGCCTGTCTATTTATTGTCAATTAAACTCGAAAATAAATTCTATTAAAAAATAACTTTTCTAAATATTTTATACAAAAGAAATATATGAATGAATTACAGAAACTGAGTAATCTATTAGTTATTTCAATGTGAGAATAAAAATGTGACAATCCTAAAATCATATTGAATTAAAAAGATTTTTTCGGTTCAAAGTAAAAAACTCGAATGATAAAATTTTGTTCCGTCCTTAGACTGTAAATGTATATTCAATCGTTTGAAAAACTCCTATTCCTATCAAAAATGGGTGCAGTACACCATCGATATAGTCATTTTTCAACATGAAGTCTCAACATTAGCAAACAAATCGTAAGTAAATTAATCAGATATTTTAGTATCTGAAAAGCATTTAAATCAAGCTCAATATTTTGTAAATATTTAGAAGTCTTATTTTTTTTATCAATAAGATTTCCATTTCGATTTAAAGTGTAGAAAAAACAATTCTTAACATTTTTCTTATCGATATATCTTTATAATGATTTTAAAAAGTATTTACTGAGTAAAATGATGAGATAGTAAGAAGAAATAATTATATACATTGTTATTCTCTTTGTGAATAGGATTTTTTAATCATTTTCATTGGTTCTTTTATCAAATAATTTTTTATGACGTATTCAGATTGTTTGCCAGTACTTTTCTTTGTTGTCTATTTAGTTTAGAATTAAAATCAATATTTAAATAACCAACTTTATTATTTCTGTCATGAATATATAACGGATTAAAGATGTTTGATGAACTTTCTCTGAAATAAAAATCATCGAATTTTTTTATTTTCTAGTATATTACGCCATATTGCGAAATATGCCTCTTATAAATTCTCATATACAATATATATGCAGATAGAAATGATGAGATGTATACGGGCTTAACAGATCATGTATACTCAAGGAAATTCATGAGGATCCGCATTTTCCCCTCTTGTCAATATGTACATTTAATAGTTTTACTACGTAGAAATATAAAATTTATCGACATCTGAAAAGAATGTGTGTACAAGTTAAATGATAAGTTATAAGATTATTTATATTTTTAAAGAACTTTATTTGTTATTAATGAAAAAAAAAATAGTTTAATGTGACAAAAAAAGAATTATTTATTAAAAGTCATTTTATCTTCAAAATCTTGTTTCAGTCACGATCAATAATAAATTTTTGTATTCGATCGTTGCCTGCATCGACGACATAAAGATTACTTTGTCGATCGAATGATAAATCAAATGGATAACTGAGCTCCATGGATTTGCTTCCAGCGTTTCTTCCACCAACGACAGGAACACCTTTTGTTGTACCTGGTAACCAACGTGTTATTTGATGATTTCTCTCATTCGACATATAAATATTACCCAGATGATCAACAATTACGCTGTTGGGTCGAAGAAGTGAACTGAGATTTGCATTAATGAGTTGTCCATGAGTAACAGGAATACCTATAGTCGCATTTTTCGACCATTTCATTACGCGATTATTCATATAATCTGCTACATAAATTGAATAATATTTATCGACGAAAATAGAACTCGGTTGATTAAGTTGATTAAATCGATTTCCTTTATCATTTCCACCTGCTACAACTTTACCTTCTTTATCTCCTTGTCGCCAACGTATGACTCGATGCTTTTCCGGATCAGAAATATAAAGATCTTCATTGTCATCCATTGCTAAACTACAGCAAACAATACGTACTATCAATACCTGTTGATTCTGGCTATTTTGAAGAGATGATCGTATTATTCGTGCGTTGCCCTGATCACAAATAATAATATTGTCCTTGCCTTTATCAAGAATAACATCCTTCGGATAATTCAGTTGATGTATTGCACTTCCACGTCCATTTCCACCTGCAACTATTTCGCCGTTGTATGCACCTGATTGCCATCGAACGATACGATGGTTTTCACGATCAGCAATATAAATACTATTATCATCATCATTAATAC
>CAJNOI010000755.1:0-14686 GCA_905250115.1 Adineta steineri
CAAAACTCATATTAGTATATAAAGTGTCAATATAATTTTGAACTTTAATATCAAATAATTTTCGACAATCATTCGCGGCACAATCTTGTGGATAATTAATTGATATTGTTAATATCAAAAAATCACCCGTTGTATTTGGATTTTTTTGACACTGAATAATGTTCGTCCTGTAAAATATACAAAACATTTAGATCTATCTAATGTAAAGTTAAGAAAATCCTGAATGCTTGATGAATGGACAAGCACTAGATAATTATGCATACGTACGGAATTACTTGACGCTTTTTAGTACTATTTGTTGTTAATAATGGAATTAACTGAGCATTGTTGACGGTTATTCCTGTAAGACCGATTGTTTTCATTAACTAAAGCGATATACAATTAATAAAAAAAAACATAAAATCAGACATACATTATTTGCTAAACCTTTTGTATCCAAAACATTTAAAGTATATCCAATTTTTGTATTAGTTCCATAGATAATAGAATAAGAAGTCGAAACTAAAAGTAAACCGATGATTCTTTATCAAATTAACTCAAGAAAAATCAAAAATAAAATATATACCCGTTTGAGTATTTATGATAACTTGCTGACTATTTATACCATATATAGCCATAATAGCTAACATAACAAGCATTGCTATAATAAGGATCGTAACTAATGGACAGCATACAGTTATCTTCATTCTGTATTTAAATAAATCATTCCACCATTTGCTAAATTAAATATATGAATCAGTTTTATTGTTAGCAAACAAAAAGTGACTGTAAATAATATCTATCAATTACGCTTCCTTATGTATCATCGGAACATAATATGTAGATTTATTCTACTATTTTCATAGGTATGATTCACTTTATTAAAAAAAACACTATACTTCCTATGTCGTTAATATTGTGTGATTAAGTTTACAGTCAAAATTTTTCGATTAATTATAATATATGTTTTTTTTATTTCGATACGAAATAGATATCTTACCTAAATATCAAGCGTTTAGGTGGTGGAGCTTCATCCAATGATGTGTCAACAAGATTCGATGTTGAACCTATGTGTGACAACTGCATAATGAAATCAACTGAAAATATAATGAAACAGTAAGAATTTTGTTCACTAATTTTTATGAAAATGAGATAGGTATGAAGGTATCTCTTCTCACAAAAAAATATAAATGTATGAATAAATGCGCGCAATAACAATATTGTTATACGTATTTTTTTAAGCAATGACTCACTGAAGATATTTTACCTACACAAAAAAATAATATATACATAAGCATGTTTTTCATGATATTGAATGATAAACAAACGAAGAAAAAGTACAAACAGTATACACGAGGCCTACTGAATGATGATGATAATGTATTGATAAGTTGCCTAACGATTCTTTATCTATACACAAGACAAGAAAAAATATAAGAATCGTTAACAATAATGAACGCGTATTGATGGTAGTTTGACTGGTGTCTAATTACTTATTTTTTGAGATCAAACGGCTAGATAATTGATTATTAAATATAAATTTTAAAATCGCCAAGCAAAAGAAGAAAAAAATACACCATGTGTTTCTGCATGAGTGATAAGAGAATAGAAAGAGGAGCAAACGTCGCCATATGGGAAAAAATAAAAACAATAAATGTACTATTTCAATTTTTTACGCAATTTGATCTTTTAGATTGTTATAAAGACAAATTAATCGAAACTTTTTATATGAATATCTATTATGTGTGAAACTTACATTGTAAATTAAACAAATAAGAATTAGATTCTTTCGTATTTATAATAAAAAGTACAATGAAATGAATAAATAATCATTGATCGATACATATAATTACATATGAAGAGAAAGATATAGGAATGTTCAAATTTTATCATAAAAGATATTATAATTCTGAACAGATAATTGTACTGTAAATTTTTGACAAAACTAAAGTAATGTATTTTTTTTTGTACTGTCGTTTCTCTATTCTATCAATATACATAGATATGAATATAATCAATTATACACTATTTATACTTGCATGAAGCACGTGTTTTTTTATTATTGGTAATATTATGATGTCAATATGACATTTTTATATTTTTTTTTGTATTACGACTTATTTTGATTTCGATTCGATGCATTTTATCGTTTTATGAAGATTTTCAATATAGGTTTGATTTATATTTTGTATTGAAAAATTCATAGAAAAAAGATCCATTCTTAGATTTTGTTATTGTCGATGAAATATTTTTTTGTACAGTTAAATTAATATGAATGTTGATATAGAATGAGCTAAAAGTCAATTTAACTAATTTTTTTCAACAGTGATAGAGGTTTATCTAAGTTTCATATATTCGTATAAGCATATCTACAGAAATCTTTTCTCAAATATTCTGAGCTAGAAGAGATACGATTTTTTTCTTGACATTTTTAGTAAATAATGATGAAAAATTTATTTTAATGAAACAATACTTACGGTTCGTTTATTATTGAAATTAATAAAAATAAAATAAATAAAGATCAATGATTTTCTTAATTTTAAAATTATGCCGATAGAAAATCATTTAAAATTTATATAAATAATTATATAATGTATTTTAAACTCAGAATATAACAAGCAGTCACCTAATATTTTTGTTTATTAATTTTACGACTAGAAATACGTAAGAATTTCTATTGTCTCAAAATTAAATTAAGTAATGTATATAAGTAATAAAAACACTTCAAGTTTATTACAAATATTCTATTTCTAAGAAAATCGCGATCAATAATTCGATTTCAAGAACATGTGCGAGGAAAATTGAGTTGGATTGTCTAGTTAGAATGACTTAATTCAAAAAAAGAATTGTCTTGATTAGTTTTGAATTAAAAATTTCGATTTATACTGTTCGTACAAAGGACATGAACGATTTTATGTATGAAGTTTGCTTTTCAATGTAAGTTCTTGATATTTGAATAATAATAACTGCAAATGGTTTAATTTCTTTTGATTTTCATGAGCTTTTTGAGCTCCTAGTATAGAATTATTTTTCATTAGTTTACAGGATTCTTTCGATGAATATAGTTCCCCAGTGATCCATACCATACTGTATACTTTGCTTTGTGTTTGAAAATCTAAACAACTGACTATGTATGGAAAATGAGCCTCACGACGTTTGTATACTTGCCGAATCTTCATAGTCAACTGGCGAATATCATTTCGAGCATGAAATAGATTATTCACTTCATTTTCTAATATTGGATGCAAACACAGAATACATAAAAGTTGTACTACTGCACATTTAGGGCAAGTTGAAAGTATATTAAGACATTGTGACCGAGAAACTAACGCCATTACAGTTCACAAACAACTCAAATATGCTTGAAAAGCACTTTCATACAACTACATGAGAAAGTCACAACCAGGAGATTGGAAGAAAATGAAAAACTCTATCTCATTTCTCGCCTTTTATTACGTCTTATTATCACAGAACAGTATTGTACAACTTTATCTTAATATATACTAGACATATTTTCATATGTTCTTTCTCGTGTTATACTTTTGTGTAGTAAAAAACTAAAGAAAAAGAAACGTTATGAAATATAGATGAATATCTTATGACTCGTAAAAGAATCGTTTCTATCACATTTTCGAGCGTATATCGACGATGATCAGACATAAATGGTACAACATAATGCTCATTTCTAATCGAATTCAATAATTGACTGAATATTTTTTCTGATTTATTTCATGCCATCAGAATATCATCGATGAATCTGTTAAGATTAAAATAGAAAACTAATTTCATTCTGTCGTTTTTCATTTAATAGCTAAGAGATTCACTTGTCATATCTTATCGACGAAGGACTTCTTTTTATTATTTCTACATAAAAATATTGGCTATACTATTAATGTAAATCATGAGCTCGTAACACCATCATTTGTAATTAAAAATATTACAAAAAATGAACAACTTATTCCATTAGCATATATGATTATTATATTTGAATATCGTCATTTTTTTTATTGAGTTCGAGGCCATAGGAAGGTCATTGGAGGTCGCATTTCTTTTCATGTAATCAATGAGAAAAAAATGTTTAAAACTAATGACTGTTTCTTTTTTTCCTGTTCTGTCTGTTGTGCCACCCAGTGAGTATGTCTTACAACTGAACGAGTATATATCTTTCTCTCTCAAAATGTGTGCATATCCTTGGATTAAAACAGTGACTAAAATATTCGTTTGACACATTAAAATTCTCTCTTGACGTATATTTCGTTACTTCTCGTATTGAACTTCAATCATCACTTTTTTCAGAGAAATCTTTCATGTCACCGTTGTGAGACGACTCTTTTTTAGATAATAATCGGTGTCATAGAAGTATTTCTAAGCAGACATTTATTTCTGTACGTGAATGATATTTTTGAGTACTGTAGTACTCAACTAAAAGGTATGTATTATTGATAATATACTTCATAGTTTTGTGAATATTTTATACAATAGATTACTAAACATGTTTTTACTCATCTATGTCGCTATTTTTGTCATTACTATTCAAAATGTAATCTCGCTGAGATGTTATGGATATGTATCCGATATCAACAATAGGACCGTAATAGGTATACAAGACTCATCTAATACACCAAATGTATGCATTCATCAAGTATGTCTCTGTCTTAGTTTCATGTTTCAATGTTTAAATACTAATAATACCTTATGTACCGCTCAACAACTGCAAAATCAAAGCATCATATGGGGTTATGCATTAACAAGTATTAACACATGCCAAGAGTTAGCTTCAAGTCGAATGGTTATGAATATTACTTGTTGCTATACGGATTTATGCAATAGTCAAGGAATAATTGATTCTTCAAAGACAGTTATTAACTTTACTGCTACTTCATCAAAAAACTGTGTTTCATTTCTTTCTCTTTCCATATTTATTATTCTTTTTGCGCTACGTATCATCTCTAACTAAATTTAAATGCTTCAATCGATTATATTATAATTCTACAGAATTAAATTCTTATTTTTGGTCTTAATTGACGATAATGTGTACTTTTTCATCGTACTTACAAAATAAAATATCAAATTAAATAAATCAATTTATCAGTAACAAGAATCGATTATTTAATATATTTATGTAAAATTCGTTTTAAAGATGTCCAATGGGTTAAATTGATCGGTGAATTTCTTGAATTTGAGTGAGTGATTGTAACTGAGAGTATAGATGTGGTTAGACATGAATGAAATAGAGCACCCACCCCTACTCTCAAGTTTTGGCCACATATTTCTATTCAGTATCGATAAAAAAACTTCTTCAAATGTCTACTCTAATCTTCTTTCGATCTTCACAAATAGTTGTTAAAAGCCTTCAGTTTTTTGAACAATCATTCTGAAGTCAATAGAGCACAGAGTGAACAAATAATATAATGAATCCATATTAGATCTTATCAGAACATACAGACTTTCCTCATGAAATCTTTACTCAAATCATCATACAACACTCTGCACACGTTGTTTTGAGTTTGTATGAAGAAACTGTAGCTTGACTATATATGAAGCAACTTTTATTGAAGAGATAGTTTTAAAATATTCTGTACTTTATTTAGTGGGGCGTTAAAATACAAGTAGCGGGTTTAGTTAATTATTCGAGGAGAAGTAAATGTGTTAATAGACAGTCATAATGTTGTCATCGATATACGAGTCTATATCAGCTCCATCGTGTCGAATGAATCTCATTTGATATTGGATTGATCTTGTTCCGATAGGAATAGGGTATGAGTTTGCGTATAAGATCCATCTAGAACTAGCTGCCTGCTCGGGAGAGGTAGCATTACTCAAAGTACCATTGAAGTCATTGAGAAAGTACAAGGCGACTGCGGCACCATCGTATGTTGTGTATGCAGCGCCGCGAGACCAAAAACTCAAATTGACGGCAGCATAACCACCATCGATCTTCGATGTTGTAATCAATCGATCTGCATCCACAATGGCAACGGTCTGTGTAAGCGTGCCGAACGAACCAGTGCCACCAGCAAATTGAAATAGTCCAGTGCGAGGTAAGTAACCCGGATCAAATGTGCCATTATCTAACCTTGGATTCGAGTTACCACCCACGACCCAAGGCCTGAGTACACCATCTCTTCCACCTGGATTCAATAATAAATTATTACCTATAAAAGAAAATATATTTTCAACCTAGATTCAAAGACACGTACCTAATCTTGACGTTGATGTTGATGTCGAAGTTGTAGTGGTGGTAATCATTTCCGATTTCTTCGGTTTAAGAATGATAAATTTTAACGTTAGTGAGAGAATGACTATACAAATGATTAAAATGGTGAGAGAGATACAAACGATCTTAATGAAACGACGATGCCACCATTTCTGTCTTCTATTATTTTCATTGACACGCTCACTCTCCACTTGGTTGTTATGTAGAATATCTTCCATAAGAAACTAAAAGTAAACAAAAGCGAGTTATTATACGGAATTACTTCGTCTTTATTTTAAAAAGAAAAGATAAAGAAATAAAGATCAATTCATCTACCCATCCAAATCATGAATGACAACAATCAAAATCGAATTGATACACAAGATCAAATCTAACCAATGCACAATTATAGAAAACTTTTTTTTTCATGTCAATACAGCATTTAATGTTAATAATTGATTTAAGTAGAAGTAATAACGTTCAACAATGGAAAATAAATCATTATTTTCCATATTAAATTGTCATGACGACTCAGTCATACAATAAAATCTTATCTTATGACTAACAAGCGCTTATTCAATAGGAACACAAACAATTGTGTTGTAATCTATCATGATAATTCTTACTTACTTAGGCTATATGATAAAGACTATTTAGACGTGTATCAATAGTTAGTTCTAAGAAAATGAAATAAAATAGATGTTATGTATCAAACGTTTTCTATTTTATAAAATAAAGAATATCTTCGTCACTATTTTTCTCCTCCTCTTCATTCTTTTCTCTTATAAAAACATTAAAACTGTTGTTTTTATTAAAAATGCATGATAAAATATGAGCAAACTCATTTGTTCCTGTCTGATCGATGTAATTTTCTAGTTGTTGACTCACATTTGCATATTTACAACAAATGATATGCATAATGTGCCATTAGTTAATACATTTCTCTAACGCAATCACGAGTCAATATCTGATTTTTAGTGTCTCTATCCCATAAGTGATACGTCTGTCACACAATTAAATTCTAAAAATGAAATGAAACTCGTTAACATAAGCTCTATGTAATGGTAAAAAAAGACGACTGAATAATAAAAATACCACTGTTGAATTTGGATGTAGATAAATGATTAGCTTTTTACTTATATTTCATTTTCGGATTGGATGAAGATGGCAGAATAAACTCGCTATCTTTACAAATCAGAAAGATTTGCATCTTACATCGAACTTTGAATTCGGTATCTGTATCCAACCAAGGAAAACTGTCATGTTTTTGTGCTAGTTTCTGAAAGTTTCTGGTTAATTGGTTCTCGCAGTGGTTGTTCACAGATCACACTATCAAAAAAAAGAGGAGATTAATGAGTAGGAGAAAGGAAAAAGAATTATGTCTCGATCGTCCTTCGTGATGTTCTCCTTCTGCAATCTATCTAATTTTGTTCTTTCTTTTTCATTCTTCTATTTTTATTTTTACATTGTATTCTTCCAGCTACTAGTATCTATATTCTTATAGCTCAGTTGTCCTTTTTAGGATCGATATGATTCGAGGGTCAACGAACACTAATAAATAATAAGAATTTTATATTGATATAAATACAGCACTAATATAGTTGATGCTATCTGCGTTTTTGTCTGTGTTTAGAATAAAACTTAAATCATTGGTATTAACAGAACGATGAATATCATAAGGTCAGATATAACTGATAATTAGAACAATAAGATGAACATTATGAAAAGTAACTTTTACATTATTAATCAAATTTGATAAAAGTTCAGCAAAAATCATAACACTGGAACCATCATCGGCAGCTTTAGGACTAAATTTCACTATGAGAAAAACGTTTTTTTCCCAAATTATTATATATTTAAATACACTTACCGGAATTGACACTCGGTACATTTGTGCATTCTATAAATGAGTTCGACACACGAACAACAATATCTTGTGGTAGATGATTACGATTAAAATCAATAAAACTTTGATAATCAACTTCAAATTGAAGATGTCATTTGTACAATGAATAGATTTATTTTATTCGTAAAATGAAAAAATCTCGTGTATAAAAATCACCACATGTAGTAACTATTCTTGATGCGAACAATTAATAATTTCTTATTGTAATCTAGTGAACTCTATAAATTACACTAAAACAGAATAAAATTAAGTAGATGTATGTAGAACGAGCTCTATACATTGCCGTTAGTTTAAACAAGAATGGAAAAAATAGAACTTCAATTTAAATTTCTATATATCTTCATATTTGCAAATGAGAACCTACGTACATGTTACTGCAAATGTACAACGTAAATGTCTTACAGTAAACATATTCACGCAGATCTTTTTCCTTTCCTTTGTCAAGAGACATTTGATCGTCATTTTTAATGTAGTGAAAATATTTTTTCTTCCTTTTTTTCTCTTTATATAAAAAATATATGACGCATCGAGAAAAATTGCGTCGTTTTTTTCTTTGTTGCATTGCGTGTCACACGATAGCTCGTAGCAAAAAACTATAAGTCATCTAAAAACTAAGGTATGTATATTATTAGTTTTGCAAAATTGCTGCATATTTTCTAATAAAGTCAGAATTTGCAGTTAATGAAAATTTTGTCAATCGATTTTTCTCTATATGTAATTTATTGTTTAGTTTTGTCCTCCTTCAGTATCTGTTTCAGATGTCGGAGTTATTAGGCCGTTCGTATGTACCGGTCCTTTATTCAGCATTGGTTATCAAAATCGAATTACAGTTTATTTTCGCATTTACTGCAAACTATGATCCACTTGCGATTATATGGTACTGGTTCGATTCTTTCTACAGTATCATACAAATTTCATGGATCATGGTATTCATACTTTCATTATTGGTGCATTTTTATTCAAATCATGGTATTTTAAAGCAAAGCTTTTGGTTGTTTATTAGTAAGGATGATGCGGATGCCTACTTATTCACCATCGTATATATCGCTCTCTATCTTTCGGAGGGTCGTCTTGATGCTCATACTTCTGGTGACCGCCTTGACGAGTTTTTTAAAATTCGTGATTACCGATTACTGCCATTTAACGTCGGGATATATAATAATAAAGACGATGATTTCCCATTAGATGAAGAGTACTATCAATTTAAATACAAAGACATACGATTGTATTGTACACATAACGAAAAGAAAAAGTTGACCAATGTCAATGCTGATCAAATTTCTCAATCTCAATTAAGTCTCACTAGTAGCACAACAACTACGGATCTTCAAGTTCCATTGAAATATAACCTTGTTGTCAAAAATATTGGCGATATTGATCAACAATTTATTTGTCAATCATGTCACTTAGTTCTTCGACAACCTTTTCAACTTCGTTGTGGACATCGACAATGTCAATCATGTATAGAAGCACAAAATCAGTAAATATTCTTTCTTTTTTTATATTCAAATTCTAAACTACATTTTCTTCTGAGTTTAGTAGTACTATTCATTGTTTCTCGTGTTCTGGAGTGTTCACCATCAATGAAGTATGTTTTGTAGATGAATGTGTACCGACATTTTCTCCCTCATTTTCTTGTTAGATTTCTTTTGATAAAGCTTTTGAAGATCAACTGGAATGCTTGTCAGTACATTGCACGTTTTGTCAGTGGAATGGACCATTGAAAATATACCAAGTAAAGAAAATCCATCACTTTTGTTTATATAATTAATCATAGTTCTAATTTAATGTACAGGAACATCTCCAGCGAAAACATTCTAGCAGATTTTTTATTTGCTTATTTTGTTATCAACAAGTAAACTATCATTAATCAATGATCTTTTTACGATGATCTGTTTTAGGTTGATGGGAGCAAAAGTGAAGAACATTATTTAACTTCAACACATCAATTATTATTGTTAAATATTCTCCGTCGTTTAAAATTAACACGAGGAAATTGTGATCTACGGCATATAATGGAATTTTTCAAAGCACTCGCTATCGTATCAAATGATGCCGTAATACTAAGCAATAGAATGCAACAAATCACAGGCGAACGTGATCTTCGACAACAAGCACTTCAACGTCATAACCATGAATTCTCGGTGCTGAAGATATTGATTCAAAATCTTGAAACTGATCTGAATAGATTCATAACTATTCAAAATGCTTTGCCTCGAGAAATTCTCTCTATAGAACAACAGTTAGATGATAAACAAATTATATCTTTCGATGGTAGATTAAAATGGAAAATAACTGATCTTCGTGCAAAACTATGTATGTTCATTTAAAAAAGAATTTTTTTTTCACTATTAAATTTTTAGATGATGCTCGATCTGAACGGCAACGATCAATATATTCACCTGAGTTTTATTCATCAAAGACTGGCTATAAAATCTGTTCAAGATTATTTCTAAATGGAATTAACGACGCTCGAAATACACACATGTCAATATATTTCATCTTAATGCCTAATGAATACGATGCTATTCTTGAATGGCCATTTCCTTACAAAGTGAAGTTTTCTTTAATTAACAAAGACAATCAACATCATTTTGTTAATTTCTTTTGGCCTGATATAAATTCTATCTCTTTTCAACGACCCCGATTACAAATGAACGAAGGTTATGGTATTGAAAAACTTATTTCTCTTGAAGAATTTCAACAAAAACAAGATCAATACATACAAGATGATACAATTTTTATCGAAATTAAAGTCGATTTTATCAGCAAACCACCAGGTAAAAACTATTTCATATAGTATTAATTATATAGAGAAGAACATATTCATACTTCTATTTAGAAAATTGGTCAGATTCAGGTCACATATTATTGCAAGACGAACAGCATATAGACACAATCGATGACGATATAATGCAAAGGGCGTTATTTTCCATGCACAATTAAACATTATCATCATGAAACTGTAGATGTAGTTATGATTGTGTTAAAATCAAAATTGTTAAACAATAATTATTATTTTTTTCAAAAAAAACTAATATCATTAAAATTTAAATAAAAGAAAATGGAATTTGTGTCTTATCGATTTTGTGATTGATTTTTATTGAATAGTTGTTTAATAATTTCAAATATATTTTGAGGATTATTTGGATTGAATGATTCTTGAATGTATGCAAAATGTCTTGAAAAAAATCCACCAGTTTTTTGAAAAATTTTCTCCCAAAATGTTCGTCGATAAAGAACTGCATTACACCAACCGAGTAATTTTTCTTGATCAAGTTCTTCCATAATACAATGAATTAATTCATCAACACCTTGAATTGGTTTTTTTATTGGCGATAAATCAGGATCATAATATTCAATTGAATTAATCATTGTACATAAAGCTCCATTACCAAATAATGTGACTTGATGTGGTGAACGATTATTACCTTGATCAAAGAATTTCTCCTCTTTTTGACCAAAAAATGTTAATTGTTTTTTAAACTCTTCAATAACAATATCACGACCTACATTTGCCCACATATTTGTACAAACAAGTGCACAAAAGATTTGTTTATCTTTACATAATTGTAATATTGGTTGAAGTTGTGTTAAATCAGCAAACGATCCGGGTGAAGCACAATAAATAACACAAATAGGATTTTTTTCTTCAATAAATTTTTTCATTGTTTCTTGTCCAGTTTGATTAGTCCATGATTCAATTCCAGGTGTATCATAAAAATTAATTTGAAATGGTTTTATTCCTGGTGTTCGATTTTGATTATCTTTTAATGTATAACATTTTATTTCTTTTGTACATGAATTAAGACCAGGACTTGTTTCAGCAAGATTTTCTTCACCACATATTGCATTAATTAATTGACTTTTTCCAACACGTGGTGAACCAATAAGAATTATATTAAATTGAAGATTATCCACAACATGATCAACTTCATTTGGAAAATAATCTCTACTTAAACTAGTTCGAATACTTGAAGTTCTTGTATAAAAAAGTGCAGTAGCCTTTTCTGGTTTCAAAGTTTTCTTTTCATTTAAATTAAGATTGTGCATCGATGTGTTAACAACATCTGGTAATGATCTGTCGGTATCAAATCTGTTAGAGGCGGTCGATGTTGATGTTGCTTCCTATGGAAAATAAGAATTTATATTATATTAGATTCTTCTATTGTCACAAAATATTTGCTGTATGTAACTTACTTGGCGATCTGTACTGTAATCTCGTATTGATCTACAAATGTTTACAGATGAATTTTTGTAGATTAAAAAAATAAAAAATTCACCTTTCAAAATCGAAACTTCGTTGTCTTCCAGAACAAACTTTCTAAAAATTTGAAAAAAACAATAATAAAATAATTAATCTTAATTTTCTTCTTACTAGATGATGATCATAATGAGTAAATTTGATCTGTTTATGGCAAAATTCACATGGAATTGATTCATCATCTTGAATTTGTTCGTCAATTCCTATGAAGAAATAACTTCGGAAAACAAAAGAAAGATTTAATAAAGTTCTTACGTGTATTTGGTTTAATCTGATAATCATCTTCGTCTATATTAATACAATTATTTTCTAGATGATAATTATATACAGCTCGTTGAACATATTTTTGACAATTGGGACATTGATTTGTTTTACTTCCACAATGATATAAATGATAACTCATATTTGATTTTGGAATTTCTTCATGACAAAATGCACATATACAAAAACTATTTGAACAACTTTCCTTTAAAATGAAAATATATTTTATCAAAAAAAAGTATTTTATTTATATCTATTTACTGTATACATCCACTGGATTTTTGGTCGTTGAGAATTCAAATTGATCTAAACAATTGTAAATTATTGATAAATAAAAAAGTCTTTTAAATAAAGAATAAGTCATATGATATATAAAAGAAAGAACGAAAAAAAACGTCTATTACTCTTGGTAAAAGAATGTTTTCATAAACGAGGAAAAATATTTTTACATCTGATAAAATCTTCACGTGTTTTTCATTGATTAATTCAATTGATTATCCATCAAATATATTTAACAGGCATGGACGAACCAAATTTCCTCAACTATTACCAAATGATTTTAATAGAGTTTTAAATATTTGATGTCAACGAAGAATTTTCTTTTACTTTTTAAACAATCGAATTTATTTCATCAGTTTTTGTTATTATATCCTGAAAATAATATTTTATAACATATGAGTAATATGAAAGTTTTATTTTTCCGATATAGGTTGGCATTTGAACGAATGAGTATTATTATTTCTAGCGCCATCTTTAATAAATATTTATTGAGTTTCATTTGCTCACACGCCTATTCATATCTTCAAATTTTCACTAAATAAACCGAATTAATCATTCATTTGCATTCGCATTGTAAAGAGTGTTGAGAAGAAAGGCTTTTATCTATAATATATCTCACCTTTTATCTTCTTATTTAATTGCAATGAAAATAGAAACGTTTTCATTTCGTGTAACCGAACATATGACTAATGTAGACTGTACCACGTATGAAATTTTGCCAAATGAATTATGGCTGAGTATATTTCAATATTTTAATACATATAATATCTTTTATACATTTTTCAAACTCAATAAACGAATCGATAGTCTCATAGTTAATGAGAACAATCTTCATGTGGCATTATATAATGACTTTGACTATGAATGGTGCACAGAAATATTCTTACAATCAATAAATTCATTTTCACAAGTAAAATCATTAACATTGGCAAATTCTAGATTATTAGAACAGTTTCATGAAATCTATCCAATTTATAATTTTACTCAATTACATACTCTTAAATTCCTCTGTCCGGTTAAACTTACATTATTTCACGATGTTTTATGTATGACCACACTGAAATCATTCAGTTTTGTCTATAATAATGCTTCAAATTTCGAAGCACAATGGAAAAGTCTATGTTACAATCAATCGAACTTAACGTCCACATTAACTCATTTAACTATTAAATTTGACAGATACAACACAATATCTGATTCTGATGAAATGGTAAATACAAACTCTAAAACAGTGGTTCAACCTAACTGTATCGAGCGGCTAATTATACGTTATCTATCAAATAAAAGTCGTATTACAATACTTCCATTATTCGGACAAACACAATTTTTGACATTAGGCTTATTCTGTGATTACCCATTACCTCTAATGACTACAAAGCCATTCATTTTAAACAATTGTATAAAGATGGAACTTGATTTGTATAAAGATATTACTTATCAACAAATAGAATCAATCTTAAAATTAGTACCCCACATAAAATATTTGAGCATCATACAAGAAGACTATCCAGTACAAGAAGCCGGTAGACATTGGCAATATCTCTTAGAAAACATATGCAAAAATGTTCTCAAGTTCAGGTTACTAATTCGGTTTACTAAAGGTTATGGTTCTCCAGAATATCATCTATCTTATTGGAATCAAGATACATTTCGAACCCTATATTGGTTCGAAAGAAAGACAAAAACTAAATATCTAGATCATGCATTTCCTGGATTTGTTGTTAATTTTGATATTCGAAAGAAGAATTCTATTTGAATGTTAATTTAAGATTATTTTTTTTAATATTCTTTATTGAGGGTG
>CAJNOI010000755.1:14786-27319 GCA_905250115.1 Adineta steineri
CAGATACTTCAAAATCTTATGCTTGAGCAATGGGAACCTAATATTTCATTTTCCAAATTTTTTACTCAATGTAATATCACATCATGTACCTATTCAATTACAATGGGAAACGATTTTCTCTATGTTATTACAACATTACTAGGAATATACGGTGGTCTTACAGTATTTCTACGTCTCATTGTACCTCATATTGTTAAATTTTTTGTGAGACATTTACGTAGACAGAATTTGAATCGTGATATTTTGCCATTCTCTGGTGAGTTATATGATTTCTCCATTTTAACAGTAAATATCTATTTTTTTCATAGTTCGATTGCGTGGATTTCTTATGCGTAATGTTAATCTCAACTTGTTTCCAACTGAAGATTCCTCAGAGATAGTCATTCATCAACAACGTTGGGCAACCCGTTTATATCTTATAATTCTTATTAGTAAGTCACTTGTATTTTAATCATTTATTTGAATTGATACTTTGTAGGTGCAATGACTGTTCTTATGCTTTATTCTTCTCTATCACAACAGATTGTAAGCCAAACAATAACCAAGCCAACGCAAACTCAATATGAAAATCTCGTTCATGTCTATGGAAGTGCTGTTTCTTGTCCATGTTCTCGAATAGCAGTAAATCTAGGTGAATTCATTTCGGTTACTTACACACGTCATCAACTATGCTCCAGCAGTTTTGTTTCAAGCGCGTGGCTTGCTTTTCTAGTTAGTATGTACTCATATGTGACATACTATGTTGATTTTCGTAGTGTCGGAGCACCGAGTTTTCAGTTATTGACACAATTTTGTTCTTTTACTAAAGAGATAATTAATGATTCTTTGGTTGACTTTGACAACACAGAATTTATTTCGTCTGATTTACTATTAGAAGAAGATCTTCGTTCACAGGCAGACATACTCTCTACTAATTTTATTTCGTCAACAGAACGTTCATTCGCACGTGAGCTTGCACTAATTCGTTTTACTACACAAGGTAATCAGATTATAACAGGCACTTATGCTAATTTTGGTATACCTGTCTCAGATGAAACTACAAATGGTACGAATATCACCGTAGTTGACATAGTGCCCGGATATTTTATAAATGCAGAAGGAATACCATGTTTTTGTGCACGCAGTAGTATGTGCAGTCAGTCGATGGGTATCTATAGTTTGGAGCATGTACACGGAATTCATATTCCATATTATATTATACCATCATTTTATATCGGTTGTTTACTCATTGACTCTGTCTTACAATCGACTCTGGAATGCTTTTATGACAACAACACATGCTTAGAAATTATTCTCTCATATTATGCGAACTTTTCAATCTTTATCAATATTACGGGACTCAATACCTTGCAATCAAGTCGATTCCCATTGAATGCAACTATTGAAACACTTGCATACGAACTGTTTGTAGAACAATGGTATACCAACATTTCTTATACATCATACTTTGCAAGTTGTGCACCTCAATCATGTACTTACACGTATATTCAAAGAAAAAGTTTTCTTAACGTCATAATATCATTACTCAGTATTTATGGTGGTCTCTCAGTTGTATTACGTCTTATAGTTCCACTTCTGGTTAACTATGCTTTGAAGAAAATACGAAAGCGACATGAACGACAACTGTCATCAGACGATTCATCTACTTTGAACTCTCAATTAGGTGCGTAAGAAAAGTTCATTATTTTTTGTTTTAAGAAATTAACTAAATTTTTTCTTTTTAGTAAATGATCGATTATCCTTCATACAACATCTACATTCTCTTGTAAAATGGCTTATCGATAAGCTTTTGAAATTAAATCTGTTCAAGCATAATAATAATGAAACAATGGCACGACATATGACACGTCTCTATCTAATAGCTCTTTTCGTAGCTGGATTAGTACTTATTTCGTACATTGAATTAAGAGAAGAACCAACACAAGTCAAGACAATTTATTCCCCATCACTTGATACTTTCAAAACTCTTCTATCCGAAGATTCACAACTGTCCTGTCCATGCACAAATTTAGCTGTACCTTATTCGAGTTTCATCTATCTCAATACAACATTTCATGAGGTCTGTTCAAGTGACTTTGTTTCATCTATTTGGCTTGATCGCGTGTTGGGCTATGCAGGCTATGACGTTGTAGCAGATTATTATCCAAACATCACCGATTTTCGTCGACAAGCCGTAGCTCATTTCGAACTAATTCAATTCTTTTGTCAGCTAGTCGATCAAACAATTAACGATGCCCTGCAAATATTTGGTCTTACTCAGTTAGTTAGTGCACAACCATTGCAAGAATCGTCATTCTCAATACATGTTCAATCACTTGTACAACAATTTCAAACTTCCACTGCCAATGATTTCATGCGCAGTTTAATGCTCATTCGTCAGACAACTCAAGGTAATGCTTGGATCACTATGTATGCAAGTAGTTGGCGTCTTACTGTGCGTGAAGTTTATCCTAATGCAGCAATTTTTATGTATCCAGTTGTTTATGGTAATTGTTCTTGTGCTACTTATGCCACCTGTACACAACCAGCAGGTATATATGAAAATGAAACTTTTATTGCTCTATCTGGTTTTCATATTGGTTGCTATCCACTTGAAGCTGTATTACAGTCATCACTGGCATGTCTCTATAGTTCAGCCTGTGTACAATTATTAGAATTTTATTTTCCACCAACTACTAATGTGACTCCTGTACGTACTCTCACAAATCACCAATCCAGTGTATACTCAGTGAATTCAACCATTGAGACGCTCATTAGTCAATTACTAGTTGAACAATGGACGGTGAATATATCATATGAAGCATTCTATAAACAATGTGCTCCTGCCACGTGTACCATTAGCTTTAAAGGACGAAATAGTTTGCCAGTAATTATTACATTTCTACTTGGTATTTTTGGTGGTTTAACTATTGTATTAAAACTTCTCGTACCAATCATTGTTTATATTGCTTGGATGATTTATAGAAAAGTACGAAGAAATCGAAATGCAATAGTTCCAATTAACTAATACAGACATGCTTATTCCTGCTTATTCATTGCTTAGCTCGAAATATAACTTAACGTTTTACTTATATAATTCAGCATTATTTTTCGCTTTTAATTTAAATAAATAAATAAATATTTAATCACATATTCTTTAGTTACTGATTTGTTCAAGAACTGAATTCATGTTTTATATGTCTTAAGGGTGTTGGTATGAATAGAATATAAATATGATACCCAGACGCACACGTACACTAATCCACACCCTTTAATACAAGTTTTGAAGGAATTATACCTCTTCATTTCACAAAAAGTATGAGTTAGAAAAAACTAAAATTTTATCAATATGCTGGTTTACATCTAATGAAACAGAAACGAGAGAGGTATTCTATGAACTACCCATCTTTTTTGTCTTTATTTAATGTTTTCCATGCTTCATGTAATGCTGGCACACCCGTTCCACTTGTTTCAGCTAGTAAAGTTGTTGCTGTTCCTGCTGTGGATTGTATCGTACCATCTGGATTTAATTTTGGATTATTACTAGTTGATGAGATATAAATATTCCATAAAGCTCCAGCTGCGCTTCCAGCCATTGGTCGATAATTCAATGGTATAAAGCGAAAATTAATAAATGAAACGAATGGCCAATAACATGATCCAACGAGAAACGTTTTTGGCATATCATTTTTAATTTTTGTTCTAGCGACACGAAGAGTGTGACCTTGAAGAAGAATAATCGTTGTGAAGACGAGACTTATATTAAGAGGTGAGAGTAATGTATTAGTCAATATTTTCTTTACAATTTGAATATTTTGTTTACCTAGAAATACAAGAAAGAGAGATGAGCACAGAACAAGTCAGTGCAAATTTAATTATATAAGAGAAGCGAATTAATTTAATTCTGAACAAATAGATAATATTTTGTTGATACAAACCATCATTCAAGACTAGATTTTTGTGATATTTGAAAACATTATAAAATAAACTGATCATATGATGACTAATCGAAAGCTGAAGAACTCATTGTATTTGTCTCCGATTAGAAATAAAACTGAATATATTGTCTCACCTTATTTCTAATGCGATTCTAGCTTCAGTTATTAACATTGTACTTTTAAATGAAGCAACTTACTTCGAAATATGATTTTTTTTCTTGGTCACATTCCGAAAGATTGAATTTTTTGTGTATAAATGAAAACAAATGTACGTCGGCTAAGATTTTAAAATATCGAATTTGATATCTGTTAAATATCTTAGTTTTTACTAACCTGGAAACAATCTCTCAACTGTTCTAGAGAGTATGAAAGACCATGGTGTTGATACAAAGACAGCTGCCGTACACATAATTCGAGATCGTTCACGATCCCACCATGAGATCATAGAAGATGACGGTCGTACAATAGTCTTACCATCTGGACCCTTCTTATGGCTTTCTAAATATTGACATATAAGATCACCGGTTGTTACACTTGTGCCAATTGCGATTGTTGTGATGATATAAGGTTTAATCAAACTGCGATAACCTATTCAAAAAAAATGATAGATTGTAATACTATGAAATAATAGTATAGAATCGATAATCTCTGAATATACTTTGTACAGTTTGAGTTGCAATTTTTCTAGTATTACTGCTAAAAACAGTCATGAGAAAAACGTTAGACGAGTGATATATGAAAGAGGAAAATGAAACATGTGAGAAGAAAACAAAAAAAAAAGAAATAATGTATCGTATGAAAGGGTTGATAAGTATAAAAACGTACACTAATAATGACGACACCATATATTTTGTGTTTTTTTCTTCTGTTCTGTCTACATCGATCACGGCATATCTCCATATATCGTATTAACGTTTTCTGTTCTGTTCTTTTTTCTCTCAGTAATCAAAAGCCATGCGCTGGGCTACAAAATAATAGACTGCCACGTTAAGTTCAGAAAGTTGTAGAAATATCTTTTATACTAGATTTGATAAATAAGGCATAGGATTTGTATCAGATAAATATATAGAGATGAAAAAAATGAATTTATTTAACAATATTATTACGTCACACTATTTTCTTCCGTTTTCTAATAACAATATGAAAATTATCATGTGCATTGTCCGTTAGTACAATTTTCATTTTGAAGATTGTAGTTTTTAATTTTTAATTTTTTAAATAATAAATACAATTGATATGAAATAATTAAAATAATTTTTATTATATTTAATTTTCATTTCAAGTCACAATTCAAATTAGAAGTACCTCGATTTTATTCTATTTTTTAGTTTCATTAAAATATGGCCTATATATTCAGGAATTTTCTCACTTTAATTAATAATTCTATTAATTTATTCGTGTTTCTTCAGCTATTATTCGTTCAAGTGTGCGTTAAAGAACTGATTAATTTAAACCTTGTTCACTCATCAAAGGAAGTGCAAGATAACTCAGAATACGAAAAATATCTTTTTTTGTTAAACTACAACAACCTCGAGTTTGTTTGGTACGACGATGACAATAGTCATGCCATGTTGGCAATTTTTTTTTGCTAGTATGTAATTGTCTTGCGCTTTATATGTTATTATTTGGATTAGAATCATTTTTTTTCAGATGGCTATATAAGAATACATGCGATTGAAGTCTTATGTTTCATATACATAATAAATTTTCGAATAGTGACGAAACAAGTCTAATCGATTCTCCTATCAGAAATATGATCAAATAATCTACCTACATTGATAATCTCGTTGTATTTGACGTCATAGATACATGTAAATGATACTAATAAAATACGTGTATTATCGTTGTCATCATCCAAAAATTAAATTGTATACATAAATGGTTATATTTACTTTAATCAACAAGACACTCACATTTTCACATCTATTCTTTGCATACATGAAAACATCTTTAACTGGTTTAGACTTTCAAATCATTTTAAGCTTATAATAGTCAATACTTCTGTTGTAATTGTTATACAAAAAATCAGACCTTTCTAAAGCACTTTATTTATTGCTTCGCTAGATGTTTATTAAACACGACGATCGATGATAAAAAAAACTCATTTAGTTTTATTGTCGTTATTTTATTCCTCTCTCTCTTTGCCTATTAATTCTTTCGTTTAATACCGAATCTTAGCCTATAATATCTTTTGTAAATGCAAAGTCATACCGAATTTTGTTATTTTTTTTGATTGCATAAAAATATTCTATTTTTTATAAATAAATAAAACGATACTTTTACTTGAAATCTAGAATGATAGTGAATTCTTTTTCTTATCAAAAGTGTGTGAAATTTAATGAAATATTGATTACAATTAAAGTACAAAAGAATTCTTTTGTAACGTATTGAAACTCGCTAAAACATGTATTTTTTTACTCAAATTAGAATTAGGGTGTGGGTCTGGGTGTGGTTGAAATAAAACATCCGCACTCACATCGACACCCAACGAAATCATAGAATCAATAGAAAACCAAGAAGGAAAGTTTTTCCAATGTGAAGTTTTCATTTCTTGTTGTTGATAATATGAATTCAATATAAAAGTTAAGCTATATTTATAATAATCATATCTCTACATTATAAAAAAAATATTCTAATTTCTATTGTAAAAAATTAAGAAAAACAAATGCACAAATATCTAATAATTTTTTCTTTAGTCAATATATTCTTTCAGAGAAAAACAAATATTTTTATACACGGTATTAGTATATTTACAAACGTCAGCTTTCTAATATACTTTTATGAGCTTGTACGCTTCATATTCTATCAATAAAACACGTTCAGATAAACTCCGATTGTAGTCAAATATATAAAAAAAACAATTTATTAATTGATGAAAGAATGTTTTGACATGTCCCAATCCATTTTGAATTCCTGTTTGTCTATGATGATTATATAGTATCTATTACATACCATTTTATATCTCTAAACAATCATAAAAAAAACATTGTCTATTATATGTTATGTCTGTTCTGTAATTTTGTAGCTACCATTATTCTTTTTCCTTTTTTTTTAATAAGTAATTGCATTATCGTTTAAAACCAGTAATACAACAAATGTCTACTCATTTAATCGGAAGGCAAAAACAATCACACATCATATAACTGACATACGACTACATACTACCCATTTCAGCAACGTCCAACAATGGCAAATCAAACCATCGCTACCTTCTTAACATTACCGGTAGAACTTGTTTATCGAATTCTGGATCATCAGTCGGATCTTACAATGCTATGCTCAATGCGAAACGTATGTCAGCGATTCAACAACATCATAGACAGTTATGATCGATATCAGGTAACCATTTCTCTATCATCACGGTGTAATTTTTATCTATCGACCTTCAAATTATTTTTCATTATTACGGTCTCTTAATAAAAAATAAATTTTTGTATTATGCCAATATAAAAATAATATATAGATAATCACGAAAAAAAAATTCTTTTCCTCTTACGATTCAATCTCTTTTTAATAGTCCACATTCTCAACCAAGTATGATGTCAATAACATACAATATTTAGATAACAACGAGAGAAAAAGGGATAAAACATTACTATTTGCTTTTACATGTGTGTAGACACGTTTTTTAAATACTATTTCTATATTAGAATTAGATTTTGGAAGAAATATAGGATGTATAAACTAGCTTATCTTGTTATAAATAACGCTCTAGAAATTCTCTTAACAGATATCTCCGACTAGTACTCCTTTGAAAGCATAAGCGACTGTATATATAGATGACGGGGAATGTGGATAGTGGGAACATTGATCTATAACAGAATCCACATTCACCTCCAATCACATCGTTCACATCCATATTATTAAAGTTAATTCTTATTTCTAAAACAAATGTTTTGTCACAATAATTGTTTTGAAACGCGTTTCAACTGAAACAAAGTTTCTCAAGGAGGAAGTTTCGAGGATAATTCATTGCTAGTTTGAGAAGTCCCGGGCCATTCATAATGGATCCTTTTTGTACGACAATTTAGTATTTATTTGTCTTCTACTCATCATGCATACAGTCGTATGTTGCCATCGAAAGCAACAATCGCGATCAATAAATTTTCTAACGAATATAAATCATAGGCATGAATGAAACAAAGCTAGACAATACACGAGGTTCTTATGAGAACCATACTTCGAGTCATATCAACGGACATGGAAGAAACTCGTCCATCCACCACTACAAAGAAACTATTTTTTCATACCTAGAGAACACTAGCAAGCGATGTACTATACTTTATTACGCTCTAAAACATTAATTCTGAAACTTTGCGCTTTAGACACCTAATCAAACGCTTCACAATTGTATTTTGCCGAAGCAAATTCCACGCTGTCGCTCATTTACCAAAACTTTTTCCTTATTCTACAAACATTCAAGACTTCTAGAAACTCATACATAAAAATTGTCACATATGCACAACCCTTACAAACTTTCTTTTCATCAAGCTTTCCCAACGCAATCATTAGCACTCTATACCATCTAAAGTTTCTGAAAAAAACTCACACTCATATCGATACAGCCTGCTCCACCCTACTTACGTTAACATTCCTCACACACACCTACTTGGACATAGCAGCGATTAACGATTCTCTCCTTCATCTGAACTTTTTCATGTAGACGCTCAACATACTAAATCTGCAACGTACTCAAATCGGAGATGATGAAGTACAGTACTTATCTGATGGATTACGACACAACAGGGTAATTAGTATTCTCTCTTCATCTTTACTGAGTCTTTATTTGCGCTTTTTCACCTAGACACTCAAAACACTAAATCTCGAAGAGAATCAAATCGGAGCTGTTGGAGCACATCATTTGGCTACTATATTACACCACAATACAGTAAGTACCATTCTTTCTTCATCTATACCATATATTTACCTGCTCTGTTTCATCTAGACACTCACGACACTAAATCTTCGATGGAATCAGATCGGAGATATTGCAGCACACCATCTGGCTAATGGATTACAATATAACACAGTAATTAGACTTCTCTCTTTATCTATCTCATGTATTTACCTACACGTATTTACGTAGACACTCACCACACTAGATCTCAGTGTTAATGGAATCGGAGACGTTGGAGCACAATATTTGGCTGATGGATTACGACATAACACAGTAATTAGCATTCCCTCTTCATCTATGCCATATGTTTACCTGCTGGTTTTCATCTAGACACTCATCACACTAAATCTCGGACATAATCAAATCGGAACTATTGGAGCAAAACATTTGGGTGATGTATTACGGCGTAACACAGTAATTATCATTCTGTCTTCATCTGTATCATGTCTTTACCTGAACTTTTTCATCTAGGCCCTCATGACACTAAACATCGGAAGTAATCAAATCGAAGCTGTTGGAGCACAATGTTTGGCACAGGGATTACAACACAACACAGTAATTAGCATTCTGTATTCATCTATACCCACCCTTTACTCCACTTTTTCATCTAGACACTCACCACACTATATCTCGGATGGAATAAAATCGGAGCTCTTGGAGCAAAACATTTGGCTGATGAATTGCGACATGACACAGTAATTACCATTCTCTCTTCATCTACACCATGTCTTTACCTTCGAATTTTACCTAGACACTCGTGACACTAAATCTCCAATGGAATGATATCGGAGCTCTTGGAGTAAAACATTTGGCTGATGAATTACGACATAACACAGTAATTAGCATTCTCTCTTCATCCATACCATGTTTTTACCTGCACTTTGTCATCTAGACACTTATCACACTAGATCTTGCAAATAATCGGATCGGAAATGTTGGAGCAAAGCATTTGGCTGATGGATTACGACGAAACACAGTAATTAGCATTCTATCTTCATCTATATCCACCCTTTACTCCACTTTTTCATCTAGACCCTCACCACACTAAATCTTGCAAATAACGAAATTGGAGCTCTTGGAGCAAAACATTTGGCTGATGGATTACGACATAACACAGTAATTAGCATTCTCTCTTCATTTATAGCATGTCTTTTCCTGCACTGTTTCATCTAGACACTCATTATACTAGATCTCCAATGGAATCGAATCGGAGATGTTGGAGCAAAACATGTGGCTGATGGATTACGACATAACACAGTAATTAGCATTCGCTCTTCATCTATATCATGTCTTTACTTGCATTATTTGATCTAGACACTCACCACACTAAACCTCCAACGTAATGAAATCGGAGCACTTGGAGCAAAACTTTTAACTGATGTATTACGACATAACACAGTAATTATAATTCTCTCTTGATATATATTATGTCTTTACCTGCACTTTTTCATCTAGACACTAATCACACTAGATCTCCCATGGAATCAAATCGGAGATGTTGGAGCACAATATTTGGCTAATGGATTACGACATAACACAGTAGTTATCATTCTCTCATCATCTACACCATGTCGTTACGTGCACTTTTTCATCTAGACACTCATCACATTGAATCTCAAACATAATGAAATCGGAACTACTGGAGCGCAATATTTGGCTGAGGGATTACGACATAACACCGTAATCATCACTTTCTCTTAATCTAGATCATGTCTTGAGTTGCAAGTTTTCATTTAGAGACTCGCCACACTAAATCTCATAGATAATCGAATCGGAGATGCTGGAGCACAATATTTGGCTGATGGATTACGCTATAATACAGTAATTAGCATTTTGCTGTTCATCTATAGCATGTCTTTTCCTGCACTGTTTCATCTAGACACTCATCACACTAAGTCTTGCATATAATCATATCGGGGATGCTGGAACTCAACATCTGGCTGATGTCTTACGACATAGCACAGTAACTATCATTCTCTGATCATCTATACCATGTATTTAACTGTAGTTTTTATCTAGACACTCACCACACTAAATCTATGGGGTAATAGAATACAAGATGTTGGAGCACAACAATTGGCTGATGGATTACGACAAAACACCGTAATTATCATTCTCTCTTCATCTATACAATGTATTTGCAATTTTTCATTTAGACACTCACAACACTAAATCTCATAGGTAATGAAATCGGAGACGACACCAAGTGTGAAATCAATGAATATGTTGCACGGAATGAAAGAGCTAGAAAACCATAAAAGTTAATACCGAATATATTGCGATAGCGGACACATAGTCAGTGATGATGATAGCTATATTTTTGTTGTAGTGTAATTTTCATAAACACCATAAATAAAACTGTTTGTTTTCCATCTTAATCTGTATCGTGATGATAATATTTACTTAGAGCTGTTGCTATGATCGAAAGGAAATTGTGTAAATGAAAACAATGGGGCTTGAGTGTATGCGTGTGGATACTGTATTCACCTAGCACTCACACCCATATCTTGATCTAAATAACAATAGTTATACAAGCATTGCATAATCATACTTATAACACAGTCGATGACGTTTACAAATGATTTTTCTCGAATACAGTTAGATCGAGTATGTAGATTACATAGTATACAACTATAAAATACTGGAATTCATTACGTAATAAAGGCAAAAAGGTCTAATCTTTTTGTTTTCTATGATTGACAGGAGTATTTGTAATAGAATAATTATTTGATACAAACCGAACTAATAAACAAAGTTCTATTCATTTAAGAAAATCATAACATTTTTTATTAATTAAACAACTTTATTTTCATTCATAAACACACCTAGATACTCATATATACTGTGAACAATTAGTATCACCAATCGACAAGGGTATAAAATAATATTCTATTGCTTGATCAGCTAATAACAAACAAGCGTATCAATGACATATGTGATTTGGAGATGAAGATTTCATTAATATGAAGAGATATTCTCAAATTTCAAACAATAAAAATATCTCGATAATAATAAATCAAATTGATTCAATGTTTTTTGTATGTTTCAATAAGTGGATATTTATGAATTGTTATAGAGAAGAAAAATATTATTTATTTCGTTGATAATTTTTCGATATCAAGTATACATATATATTTCTAAGAAAAAATCTCAATGGTGGTAGTGGTTTGCCTTTGAGGAGATTCAAGATACATATAAAGAGATCAAAGTAAATAGTGAAGTATATGAATTCAAGTGTCTAGCTAGACAATACTGATCTGCTTAGGATCTTTTCATCAGTTGATACAGCAGATAAAATAATATCAGGATCAATTATTTAGTTTTACAATGAAATAATAATTTGATATAAATTGTCAATTTAATATCGCTTACTCTGACTCCTTGTAAATTCACAAAAGAAATAAAATAATTGTGTCCACTAGTAATTTTTGTATGTATTTGATATAACAAAAGATAAAAATAAACGAAAGAGTATGAAATTCTATTGTTATTCTCATCAAGATGTGTCTTCGTCCATGTATTTTACAACGATATGTTTTAGATCATGAAAGACAACTTTCTATTCGTATATAAGAAACCATATGATGGTAAAATGTATTTTCAGTTTCTTTTTCAATTTGACTAAATTTAACATCAATCAGTGGATAGCAAGAGGTTATTTATCTTCTTTATTGTTATTTATTTTAATCTTATTATTAATTCATATCATCTTGAGGGTG